>BSBK01006425.1:370000-675000 GCA_027943335.1 Chamaecyparis obtusa | reverse complement strand
TAGAGTAGTAGCATGGAAAGCAAGGTGGTTGTCACTATCAGGCAGAATTCTACTTATCAAATCAATCCTATCATCTATCCCTAATTACTATTTATTGGTTCTCAAAGCGCCTCCGTCGATTATTCAAACAATTCAAAAAATGCTAAGAGAATTTCTATGGACTAGGAACATGAATGGAGAAAATAAAATTCCCTTGGTCTCTTTTGAGAAGTTGACACAAGTAAAGCAGCTAGGAGGAGCAAGGATACATGATCTACAAAAATGAAATCAAGCATTTTGGGGAAAATTAGTTTGGAAAATGTATACCAAACCACATAACATTTGGTGCCAAATTATGCAAAAGAAGTATTTAGATGATACTAATCCAGCCAGAATTCTCATTGTATCAGATCCCCCTAAAGGTTCAACCATTTGGGACTTCATGATTTCTTCCAAAGAAATAGTATGCAATTTCATTACTTGGGAAGTGAACAATGGTCTATCGATTAAATTTTGGTGTGATTCATGGAATGGTGCACCACCTTTAATTTAAATGAATGATATAGAGACCATAGTTACTACTTTAGAAAATGTTTGGGGTACCTATTTAAGTGACTATGTATCAGCAGTATGTTTATATTCAAGAAAGGTGATATGGAAAGATCCTCATGAGCTGTCTTTATCCCCTCAAGAGATTCAATGTTTGGAGAAAATATTCTCACAAAATTTGGTCTACCTATCAAATTTGGAGGATAAATTGATCTGGGCTCCGGGCTCAGATGGAAAATTCACCATCAAGGATGGGTACAAGCTTATCCAATAGAGAGATGAAATCATAAAACTATCCCGTGCCTACACTTTCTACTGGAACCAACTAACTCTACCCAAGACAAGCTTCTTTGCTTGGTTAGAATTGAATAACAGGGCATTAACTGGTGAGCAATTACATAGACTCAACATAGCTCAATCTTTCAACTGCCTTCTATGTGATAATCAACAGGAAGATACAAATCACCTATTCCTAAATTGCCAATTTGCACAGGACTGTTGGTTTTTTGTCCTCGAAAAGTTACACTATTCTACACCACTTCCATGTAAGCTTTAGGAGCTATTTGAGTCATGGCCACAATTATACTCTTCATCCCTCTTCTCTACTATTTGGAAGTGCATACCAGTGTTAGTTATGTGGGCAATATGGTGGGAGAGAAACAAAAGAATATTCCGTAGAACTTCCTCATCAATTCAAGCAGTTACAATTCATCTAGAGAGATTGATATTTGAATTAGTTAATGCTAGTCACAATAAACTTAAACATAATCTGGTCATGACTTCATGGGATTTATCTATACTTCGAGAATGGAAACAAATCCACGTACCTTTTGGTTGGTGCTTCTAAACAACATCTAATAAGGTGCATGATAGAGCCTTAGTCAAATGGATACCGCCATCTAAAGGGGTTAGTAAAATAAATTTTGATGGCTCTTCAAGAGGTAACCCAGGAAATTTTGGGGTAGGTGTATGCATTCAGGATCACCAAGGTTTATTATTAGCAATAAAATGTTGCCCACTCCCATTCAGAACAAATAATATGACAGAGGCCCAAGCATTATTTGAAGGATTAATACTGGCTAAAAATGGTGGATTTCACTAGGTCCATATAGAAGGTGATTCGATGTTTATAATTTCAGCATGTATTAATCAAGTATCTCATAATTGGAGACTCACATACATTCTTCAACAAATTTGGCAATTATTAGACTCATTTCAAGAAGTTCAGATTTCACATACTTTGCAGGAGGGCAATCAATTAGTAGATAATTTGGAAAATAAAGGATGTGATGGGCATGAGGAAGTGTCTTTTAATCCTGACGCAATCTTAAAATAGGCTGCCAAACTACATTAGATTTTCAACTTGGATAGAATGACATAAGTTGGATTTTCCTCAAATGTACAGATGTGATGCTTGTCATTGTACATATTTGCAATTGGGATTTATTGCTTGGTGGGTGCTACTGATAGCCCATCATCGATCCACATGGCTGTACTAATGAATATTTGTGATAGTGCAGAATATTGTTATATCAATGAGTGTGTAACTTTTTAGTAACAAAATCCCTCATTAGCATGCCGTCACTGATTATTCAAAGTACATTGTCTTAGTTGGCCTGCAAGCTGATAATTAAATGAAATGTGTGATCAAATGACACACACCCTATTTTATAATGTGCCCTGTGTATGGTAGAAATATGACCACACTCCTATAAATCATTACATGCAAGGAAACTCAAGAATGAGCCCTCACAAATCGATCCATAGCTCTCTATGCATGGAGTTGCAAGATTTTAGATTTTGCTCTTAGCTAGAGCTATAAACTCATGACCTTGCTAGTCAACCACACAATGAGAGATTCCAAATCAAAGACAAAGGCAACAATGCCAATATCTCCAATGAAATCCAAATGAATGCAATGTAATGCAACCTATATGAGTATGCAAATTACTCTATGAAAATGTAGGTACAAATTATACTATGAAAGGAAAGTACAAAAGATTACAACCTTCCTAATTAGGCTATGTGAGATTAAACTATTGCATAAAAGGGAATCTACACTAAGAATGCCATTATCAATGCAACTAAGAAAGCAAATATGAACTAGATGAAATGCAACAAAGAAAAATCTTCAAAGCTTGGATGCCACAATGTCTTCAAAGAGAGCTCCAAATGACCTAGAAAACCTGCAGCATAACATTAGCATAAAAACCTAAGATGCCAAATGAGGAAGAGAGCTCTCCTTTTATAGAAAATGAGAATCAATGGACAATCGAGATTAAGAGGCAAAAGACTTAATCAATGATGGAGAAAAATAGAAGCTTGATCCTTGTGCACAAATATCCTCCAATAAGGAAATTAGAAGCATTTACTTTATGTTGAGCATTTACTTTATGTCCATGTGAGACAAAAAGTACTTTTCTTTTATTTTTTATTTTATTTTTCTTTATAAATAAAAATTAAATGCTTTATTTGTGCAACATAGGATAAGAAGAAAAGTGGGGATTTTTTATTTAAATAAAAGGGTAGGAAATTCCTTTTAATTAAATAAAGGCTTAGGATAAAGTGATTTTATTATTTAATTAAAAGAGATTTTTAATTAATTAAAAGAGAGCATGTTCTCTTAATTAAATAAGATTTTATATTTTTTCCTCTTTTAAATTAAATAAGGTTCAAACCTTAAGAAATATTGAATTGATTATGATTTGATCAAGGAAATTGATATAAATGATAAAATGTTGATATTTGAAAATATTGATTCAGGGATTTGATAAATTGAGAAATGGGGGCCCAAAGTCTAGGTGACCATTTTAGGGTGTATACACCCTGTACCTATAATACTTCAACAACAGATTGTGGGAGATTTTCCATTAATTGGCACGAAACTCAAATGTTCACTTGCGGTCTACAAATACCCTACTCTCCCAAACAGGCTCTCGCATTACTTCTTGAGTTTTATACAATGCAGATACTTTGTGTGAGTGTATAATGCTATGAATGGAGCTTCCCTCCTGCCAAACTTGTGGATATCTTCACAATGAGCTCCTACCTAGGAATTATAGGGTCTACATCCCCCCGCAGGCTTTCAAGCTCCCGTTCCCAAACAAAATTGATGGCCCGGAGCTTGAACAAGTATTTATCTGCAACTCCATGCTACATTACAGGGCTTTTCATTGAGTTATTGGTGAAAACATGTTGTCTCCAAGGACAAAAATAGTGGTATTTCCTTCTCAGCTGGTGTTGATTTTCCTTTCCAATCTAATGGACCTAGTGCAGTTGGTGGATTTATTAGTTTACATCACCAATAAGGTCATTCAACCTCAGTTTATCCATGGTGCTCGGCTCATGGTGGCACTCCAAAGGTATGACCTTTGGTCAAGTATCGCGTTGATTGGGGGATTGTTTTTACATTAGGACATTATGGTGAACCATGAGCACTTGATGGCATATGACAACTTCAAATGGGCCATGGAGAAGAAGAGCTACCGAATAGTTAGCAACAATTTGCAGATTGTGGGTTCGGCTCTTGGGAAAGTTCTTGTGGATAAAATTCGAAGGTTGGCACACATGGTTTTGGACCTGTTGCTTTCGCCACTTCCTCTAGTTCAACCTCTACCTTGCAATATGTTTCTCCCTAGTAATTCAAAAAGGTCCCTAACCTAAATGTTCCTCTCTCACCTGACCACTCATTTAACACTCGACTAGTAGCTCAGATCATGCTCGATGGCTAGGAAGATGGCAATGTCTTGGTTTTGCCTACTGGTTGGGAAAATGCTTGGCGACCATCCTCTCCCATAGTTGAATGATTAAGTCAGTAAAATTTCATACACTTGTTGTATTTCATAGGCATGTTTGATAGCCCTATTCTAAAATTTTGTAATTATCGACATATAAAATGTTATCCCTAGTCTAGGTTTGGTCTGCCAAAATTTTGGGGACTTTTTTGATCTAATGTATCATCCTCCAAGGATTTTTGGTTTACATGTGCAAACCCAAAATGTAAAAATTGATATATTTCCTAACTTGTATATGACTATGATCCTGAGGTTTCTTCCTGGTTCTTCCACAGGGGAGTCATTGAATCAGTTTATATTAATATAAATATGGTGGATACCCCACTTTGGCTTTAAAAAAAAGATTTAATAAGATTTAATTATTTAATCACATAATTAATCTTAGAATCTACTTACCCAAATAACACAAAATCACATCAAACCACATGACTCCACAAGATAAAAAATCAACTAACTCAAAAACTATAATCATGCTCAAAGGGAAGGTTCACAAATTTACACCACCTTAACGAATTCAGACGGGAAGTCAATCAGATACTTGTCCACTATTTTGGGACAATAAATGGCTTAGGTTGGGATTTGGATTTCTCTATTATCTCCCCTCTCTTACCATTAAGACATTGTGATAGAACACACTCATCTTGGAAATTTAGGAAAGTCGATGCCTTGTACTTGGAATCTGCATAAAAGATGAGTTTATACAAATATATATATATATATATATATATATATATATATATATATATATATATATATATATATATATATATATATATATATATATATATATATATATATATATATATATATATATATATATATATATATATATATATATATATATATATATATATATATATATATATATATATATATATATATATATGATGGAATATGGATGAAGTGACTAAGAGGGGGGGGGGGTGAATTAGTCAACCATAAAACACTTCACAATTATTTCTTTCTAGATCCCTTAGGATATAAAAAAAAATGTTATCTATTTTAGCACTCGGTAAATAGATTGCAGTAACTTTGAAGATGCAGAAAGTATTAGCAAAATTATCTTTTAGATATTCATCAGCACTAGTGTATGATTAAAATAGCAATTAAGAACACAAGAGACACAAGATTTAATGTGGAAACCCAATATGGGAAAAACCACCAATGTATCTAGATACTGATTTTTACTTTTCTGAAGTGATGCCCGGTTAGAAGCCAACCCGGTAAAAGGTTACAAAACACACTGTTAGGTGTGACCTTGTTAGAGGATTTAATCACCCTGCTAGGAGTGGCCTGGTAAGAGGTCTTGAAAACAATTCAATGGAATTGTCACCTTGTTAGAGGATTTACAATATGGTTGTTAAACCAACTCGGTTAAGAGATTTAGAATTCACTGTTACAATGATAAGAAGGTAACAATGAAAATGACCTGTATAATAATGCAACTGCCTTGCTGATTACAGATCTCTATTCTGCATAAGTGTGATCCTTCCTGATCGAATAAATCTCTGCTGCACCTTAAGGATATCTGAACATCCTTCACAAATTCGCACACACCTTTCCTGTCTTTCTCTGTAAATCTTCTGCTGTATTTCTTATTTATTTTTCACATTTGACCTTTTATTTATATGATTTTAGATTTGTCAAATCGACATTATTTAGTATAACAGTCGGCTGAATTAAGCAAACTCTATTTGCAAAAATCCTTCAAGGGCCGACAGTGCTCGGTGACCATAACTTTCTACAATCTTTCGAAGACCGAGGGAACTCGGTAAACACCGACAATCCTTTACCTTCGATAACCAACTAAACTCGGTAAACACTGAATTTCCTTTGACGACCGACTGAACTCAGTAAACACTAAATTTTCTTTGATGACTGACTGAACTCAGTAAACACTAAATTTTCTTTGACGACTGACTAAACTCGGTAAATGCTAAATTTTCTTTGATAACCGAGTGGACTTGGTAGACACTGATTTTCTTTGATAACCGAGTGGACTCGGTAAGCACTAATCTTCCTATCTGGCAGACTGACTGAGCTCTGTAGGAGCTGATTGCTGCGGACTATGACATTGTGTGACATCAAAGACAATACATAATTTGAGTAGCAATTTCCTTCAGACAATTGTTTCCAACAATCTCCCTCTTTGGCATTGATGGAAACACAATATGTCATAGCATAAGAAATTTGAAAGAATTAGCTCGGTTCATATTCAAATCTCCCTTTGTCAGCAAACTTCCTTTATCCTGAAAATTCTTCCTTCTGACTATTGAAAATTTCTTGAAGTAATAGCAAAGACATAGCAAACACTCCCTCTTTGACAACACATGCCAAAGACAATTCACATATTACCGGTGTAAATTAATGTACCTCAAGTATTGATTCATATGCAATGATTCCTTGAATATGCTGCATCAACTGGTTGATTTTCAATCATGTTCTGGTTGATGCATCACTAAAACTGTATTTAGTGAGCCTCGGATAGGGGAATGACCCCTAACTTACCTCTTAGATACACAAATGCATCCTTAGGTAATGGTTTGGTAAAAATGTCTGCAATCTGCTCTTTTGTATGAATATATTCTAATCTGATTTCCTTGTCCTGCACCAATTCTCTGACAAAGTGATATTTAATAGCAGTGTGCTTGGTTTTGGAATGCATCACTGGATTCTTTGAAATGTTTATTGCACTGGTATTGTCACAAAATATAACAACTGGTTCTTTGATTTCAACCTTCATACCTTCTAATAACTGTTTAAACCAAACAATATTTGAATAGTTTACTGCAGCAGCAACATATTCTGCTTCAGCTGTGGATTGAGATGTGCAATTTTGCTTTTTACTAGTCCAGGATACCAGTCTTTTTCCAAGAAAAAATGCTCCACCACTTGTGCTTTTTCTGTCATCAATGTTCCCTGCGTAATCAGCATCAGTAAACACTTTTAAGTCTAGATTGCCTCCAAATTTATACCACAAACCATATTCTTCAGTTCCTCTTAAGTATCTTAAGATTCTTTTGATTGCCATCATATGATTTTCCTAAGGTTTTGCTGAGAATCTAGCTACTATACCGACTGCTAAGGCAATATCAGGTCTTGTATGTACTACATACTGCAATTTTCCAATCATAGATCGGTATAGGGTCTGATCAACTTCTTTTGAATCATCATTTTTGGTAAGTTTCAGTCCAGTACACATTGGTGTACCAACTGGTTTTGAATCTTCCATACCAAACTTCTTAAGTATTTCCTTAATTTATTTAGATTGAGTAATGTATATACCATTCTTGCTTTGCTGAATTTGAAGACCAACAAAGAATTTTATTAAACCAAACATAGACATTTCAAATTCTTTATTCATTTGCTCTAAAAATTCTTTGCACTGATCCTCATTCCCTGTAAATATAGTATCATCTACAAATATTTCTGCCAATACAATTTTGTCATCCGATCCTTCTTTAATATACAGATTGCTGTTATCATTGGCTCTTTTGAAATTAATCTGAATCAAATAGTTATGGAGTCTTTCATACCATGCTCTAGGAGCTTGTTTCAAACCATACAATGCTTTGTGTAACTTGCAGACCATGTCCTTGTTATCTGGATCAACAAAACCTTCAGGTTGTTCAATGTAGACTTCTTCATCAAGAATTCCATTGAGAAATGTAGATTTTATATCCATCTGATATACCTTAAATCCTTTGCATGCTGCATAAGCAAGTAGAGTTCTTACACCTTCTAATCTTGCAACATGAGCAAAAGTTTCTCCATAATCTATACCTTCTTCTAGAGAATAACCTTTACATACCAGTCTAGATTTGTTTCTAGATACTTGACCATCTTCATTCAGCTTATTCCTGAATACCCATTTTGTTCCAATTACATTCTTATCTTTAGGTCTAGGTACAAGAGTCCATGTTTTGCTCTTTTGTATTTGTTCTAATTCTTCATTCATTGCTTCAATCCAACTTTCATTTTCCAATGCATCTTTGATATTTCTAGGTTCAAAGTCAGTAAGCAGACATGTACCTTTTAGCTTGCTTCTTGTCATAGTACCATCTGATTTGTTTCCAATAATTTGATCTGGTGTATGATGTCTTCTGACATATTTGGCTAGTATAGGTTCCTTGCTTTTTGAATGATTCATGCTTTTGTCTTCTAGGATCTCTTCTTCAGGTTGCTCGGGCTCGGTAGATATTTGCTCGGTAACTTCAGGCTGAGACTCGGTCTGAATTTCTTCCTATGACTCGGTTTGAACTTCTTCCTGTGACTCAGTTTGTGACTCGGTAACTATGCTCAGCTCGGTAGATATAGTTTCCTCATTGATAGTTGTGTCTACCAATGTTTCAGGTTCAATGTAAATAAATCTTCTGTAGTTCTCAGGTTCCCTTTTGCTTTCTTCCTCAGTCTTTTCTGCAAACTCATCAAATTTTACATGTATACTTTCTATGACTTTGTGAGTAGATAAGTTCAGACATTTGTATGCCTTGCTTTTGCTAGAATATCCTAGGAATATTCCTTCATCACTTTTCACATCAAATTTATTTCTTCTGGATTCTTTTAAGATATAACACTTGCTACCAAATATTTTCATGTAACTTACATTGGGTTTATAGCCATACCATAATTCATAAGGAGTTTTGAATGTGTCTTTCTTCAATTGTACTCGGTTCAAGGTATGAACTGCAGTGCTGATAGCTTCCTTCCAGTACTTTATAGTGATGTTCTTTTCTATCATTAGAGTCCT
Organism: Chamaecyparis obtusa; assembly: GCA_027943335.1. Taxonomy (NCBI): domain Eukaryota; kingdom Viridiplantae; phylum Streptophyta; class Pinopsida; order Cupressales; family Cupressaceae; genus Chamaecyparis; species Chamaecyparis obtusa. The sequence continues at coordinate 665,928 of BSBK01006425.1, read as the reverse complement.
TGCACAATCCATAATAGATCTATTTCTTCTTTCTGCTATTCCATTCTGCTCAGGAGTTCTAGGAGCTGATACCTGTCTTTTGATTCCTCTTTCAATGCAAAAGTTGTTAAAATCATGGGAGATGAATTCACCACCTCTGTCTGATCTTAAGCATTTCAATCTTTTCCCTATTTCCTTTTCCACTCTTGCTAAGTACCATTTGAAATTTTCAAATGCTTCTGATTTTTCTCTTAAATACATAACAGTCATCATTCTAGAATAATCATCAACGAAAAGAATAAAGAATTTATCTCCAGTATAGCTTTGTATTCTAATAGGTCCACATAAATCAGTATGCACAATTTCCAAAATTTCTTTAGACTGATAGTTCTTACTCTTGAAACTAGTTTTACTCATTTTGCCAATCTGACAATTCTTACATAGACCAGTATCAAGTTTCTTCAAAGTAGGAATGCCTCTAACCTTCTTGAATTTGCTTATTTTTATCATGTTATCAAAATTCACATGACATAACCTTTTATGCCATAGCCAACTTTCTTCAATTTGAGCAATAAAGCATGAATATTCATTGAGATCAAGATAAAATAAGTTACCTTTTGTTTGTTTGCCTAATCCAATGAGTTTTCCTTTTTCATCCAGCAGTCTTGCTTGACCATTCATGAATTCAACCTTGAAACCAGTGTTGATTAGCTGTGCTACACTTAGAAGATTATGTTTTAGTCCTTCAACCCAATAAGCATTATCACATATGAGTTCTTTGGTTAATGAGATTCTTCCTTTTCCTTTTATACAACAAGGTTCATTGTTTCCAAATCTTACATTACCACTATCATAGTCTTCTACATATTCAAATTTTGTCTTGTCACCAGTCATGTGGTGTGAACATCCGCTGTCTATTATCCATATATCATCTTTGCTTATATGAGAAATAAGTGCCATCTTATCTTCATCATCATCAGATTCATCTTTTATAGCAATAAAGACAATTTCTTCTTCACTATCATCAGAATCTTTAGCCATAAAACATGTTTTCTTACCTTTATCCTTGAATGATTTGAAATTCTTTTTGCCATAGTACTTGTGACTTCTCTTCTCTTCCTTGACTTGCTTATTTGGGCACCTAGCTGCAATATGTCCAATTTCTTTACATGAAAAATAGATTAAAGGAGTTTTACCTTTATATTTACCTTTCCCTTTAGAGTACTTCTTTGCAAGTAATGCTTCTACAATTTCAAGATCACTATCAGAACTTTCTTCTGATACTTCTTCACTTTTTGACTGAACTTCTTTAATTTTCTTGTTCTTCTTTAGTGAGACCTTGGCCTCAAATGCTGATTCAATATTTTTGGAACTAGGAACATAGTTGTCATAGTTGTCTAATTCAAAGGTTGTCAATCTTCCAACTAAAGCATCCAAAGTTATATTGTGGTTTGTTTCACATCTTCTTTCTTGAATAGCTGATACTCTTATTGCATAGATAGGGAGTAATGTTCTGAGTACCTTACTTATAATAGTTTCATCTGAGATTGTTCCTCTAGAAGCTCTAATTGCACTTACACTTGCTTTGATTCTTTCAACATATTTTGCAATGTTTTCATCTTCCTTCATATTCATCTTGTCAAACTGTCCTCTTAGGCTTTCTACTTTGGCTCTTTTCACATTTGCATCACCACCATATATTTTCTTCAGTGTCATCCACATTTCATATGCAGTAGTGCATTCTTTAATATCATCAAATCCTTCATAGCTGAGAGCAGATGCAATGTCTATCATCATGGTGTTATGAGTCTTTTTCTCTGCAATGTCTTCAACAGTTAATGCGCCAGTAGGAACTGTGTATTCTTCATCAATGTATTTGCATCCTGAATCACCAATGGAAGCCAGATGAAGTCACATGAGACCTTGCCATGCTGAAAAGTTATCTCTGTTGAGCTTTGGAATTTCCCTCTTGTAAGACATCCTGATCTTTAGCTTAGGTCCTTGAAACCCTTCCTGCAAGCACCAAAAGCTCTGATACCAATTGATGGAATATGGGTGAAGTGACTGAGAGAGGGGGGGGGTGAATCAGTCAACCATAAAACACTTCACAATTATTTCTTTCTAGATCCCTTAGGATATCAAAAAAAATGTTATCTATTTTAGCACTCGGTAAATAGATTGCAGTAACTTTGAAGATGCAGAAAGTATTAGCAAAATTATCTTTTAGATATTCAACAGCACTAGTGTATGATTAAAATAGCAATTAAGAACACAAGAGACACAAGATTTAACATGGAAACCCAATATGGGAAAAACCACCAATGTATCTAGATACTGATTTTTACTTTTCTGAAGTGATGCCCAGTTAGAAGCCAACCCAGTAAAAGGTTACAAAACACACTATTGGGTGTGACCTTGTTAGAGGATTTAATCACCCTACTAGGAGTGGCCTGGTAAGAGGTCTTGAAAATAATTCAATGGAATTGTCACCTTGTTAGAGGATTTACAATATGGTTGTTAAACCAACTCGGTTAAGAGATTTAGAATTCACTGTTACAATGATAAGAAGGTAACAATGAAAATGACCTATATAATAATGCAACTGCCTTGCTGATTACAGATCTTTATTCTGCATAAGTGTGATCCTTCCTGATCGAATAAATCTCTGCTGCACCTTAAGGATATCTGAACATCCTTCACAAATTCACACACACCTTTCCTGTCTTTCTTCTGTAAATCTTCTACTGTATTTCTTATTTATTTTTCACATTTGACCTTTTATTTATATGATTTTAGATTTGTCAAATCGACATTATTTAGTATAATAGTCGGTTGAATTAAGCAAACTCTATTTGCAAAAATCCTTCAAGGGCCGACAGTGCTCGGTGACCATAACTTTTTACAATCTTTCGGAGACCAAGGGAACTCGGTAAACACCGACAATCCTTTACCTTCAATAACCGACTGAACTCGGTAAACACTAAATTTCCTTTGACGACCGACTGAACTCGGTAAACATTGAATTTTCTTTGACGACCGACTGAACTCGGTAAACACTAAATTTTCTTTGACGACCGACTGAACTCGGTAAATGCTAAATTTTCTTTTATAACCGAGTGGACTCGGTAGACACTGATTTTCTTTGATAATCGAGTGGACTCGGTAAGCACTAATCTTCCTGTCTGGCAGACCGACTAAGCTCGGTAGGAGCTGATTGCTGTGGACTATGACATTGTGTGACATCAAAGACAATACATAATTTGAGTAGCAATTTCCTTCAGACAATTGTTTCCAACAATATATATATATATATATATATATATATATATATATATATATATAATGGTGGGGATTGGTACATCATGTATATCCTACAAGTAGGTGACTATGACTTCATCCCTCAACCACATCAAGCACATCATATAGAAATGTAAAACATACACGCTAACCATACACATGCAAGTATGGGGTTAGTAAAAACCATACATATAAAAGATATCCTAGCATATACATAATCACAATGAAAATAACCAAAGCACATATGAAAAATGATCCAAAATATTCTAGCATCAATACTCAATAGTAAATTATAGGTGGGCACTACAAAATCCACTTCCAAGTCAAGGTCAAAGTATCCCTTCATCTTCATATCTACTAAAAAGTCCCATCATCTCTCCATATCCTTCTCATGATCCATGCCATATTGTCATGTTCATGCCCTAATCCTCCATGTCCACCACACCATCCCATCTCCCTAGATGATCCCGTTATTCCTCCTGTTCAACCTTAATACCTCAGTATTTATCCTAATACCCATCATGATCCCAACACCTTTGAATAATTTTCTCTTAAATTCCATAAATATCAAATGGGATCCTCCATGTTAATCTAATCCAATCTACTTCATGATTCTATCATTTCTTCCATACCATATCCACCTCAAAATGGACTCACATCATGTTTCCAAAGAAAGAAGTATCCAATTAGTACAAAAATTTGTAAAACCATGCATTATCAAGGCAAAGGGTCAGGCCTCTATGAGTAAGGTATATTAGACCCCCTCAATATCAAAACAACTTCTGAAGGTTATGACCTCCGCTACACAGCTCACTTTCAATACATTATGTAAAATCTAAATCCAAAATTACACCTTTCTCTTCATCTCTTTCATGCATCTTAGGTCCATATATTAATCCATCCACTAGCTCACAATCTACTTATCCTTTCAAAATCAAGATAAAAAAAGGCACACATCTTTGAGAACTTTCCAACCATCTACCAACCACTGGCCATCCAAAAGACCTTTGTTTCATTTCTATCCACCCATGAATTGTATTCCTCCTAGAAGTAATTTGGATGGCAAGTATAAAATGCATAGGTCAAAAACTCCACATACATTCAAAGTTCAGCATGTCCCATCTAACTAACATGTAAAAACAAAGAAAAACATGATCCAAAAAGAAAAATAAATATCTAAAAGGCCACAAAGAGCCACTAAGAAAAGAAAGAAAATTCAAAAGGAATATGGGTTCATAAGTCCCTTGTAGAAGAAATGCGCTTGCAGGAACCACAAAATAAAGAAAAATAAAAATCCATACAAATTCCCAAGAATTTCATAGAAATACAACATTAGAAATAAAAATCAAAGTTGGCATTCAAAATTGCTATCCTTCCATCCAAACATCTCTCATATTCCAAATCCATTTTGGGTCCTTACGTCCCAAAATACATATCTACTCCTCCATTAAAATCCCAAGCTCCAAAATCTAGTTTTCCTCCATCTTGCAAGCATCCCCCAAGGTTTGTGTCAATGTTTCTCGATTCCACATTCCCATCCACTATTTTAAAAAAATCTTCGTACACTCCATCCATCATCCAACTCTCATTTTTCATTCTTTCTATTGGCATAACTGATGCAGTGATGGTAAGTGATTTATGGTGTTGTCATGATACATGTTTGATTGCATGATGATCAGTTAGTGGGTTGTCATTGATGTCAAGTATTGATCTAGTATTCCTAGTATGTTGCTAAGTATAAGTATGATGATAAAGGTGTTGCAATGTGTTCTAGTCATAGCGATCCTTATGAGAGACTTGAGGATGTCTCTAAATATCAAATTTATGACTTCTACTATTGGTATAGATTGGTAAGCTAGGTATGATCTGATGAAGGTTGACTGTGCAACTACTAAAATAGTTAGTGACAGGCAATGGGTGATTTGATTGGTTTGTCAAATCTATGATGCGATATGTTGTGCAGTTATCGGAGAAGGCTTTTGTCAATATGTAGAAGCTATGGTTGCAAGTAAAACTTATTTGTATGACTGGTGAGAAGGTATTATAGTGACAAAAGTGGTTTCAAGATAAATAACTTATGTTCTTAGAGCTACCGATGGTAGATCTTGAATCGGTGACCGGTATGGATGAAACGGTCAATTAAGTTGTGTTAGTCATTATGTGGTGACATGTCTCAATTATTAGAGGTGTTGATCTAGCATCACATTGTTCAATGCTAGTTTATGGAGAATATTCTAGAGGAAGCATGTGTTTGGTCAAAATGTGTTTGACCCCTTGACACAACATTCTATATAAATCAATGTGTTGGTCGATGCGGTCTTAGAAATCTGATTTGCACATTGAGTTTTGTTCTATGGTGGATTGGATTTGAGAGGGATATTTGAAATTCAAGTCCATTTCATGTTTAGGGTTTGATTAAGGTGGTGGAATTAAAAGTTTAATATATAATGGATGAAGTTGAAAGTTTCATGTATTGGGAAAGTGTGGTAGTGAAGTACAAGTTGCGATCAAGCCAATGAAGAGTTAAGTATGTTGAGAAGAGATTTTGTTCTTTAGTGGATCTAATCAAGTAGAGGTTGTTCTATTCTAAAAATTATTCTTTTTATTGTTCCTCAAAAGTTGCAGAAGTCAAAATCCCTTAACTGGGTGGATCCTAACAGATCACTATTGTAAATCCTTTAATAAGGTGGCACATTAGTTGGTGTCTAAAAGTCCTCTAACAAGGCTACTCCTAATAGGGTAAAGGTTCTAATAGGCCTAAGGCAAATCCCTTAACTAGGTAGTACCTAATAGTGTTGTTGTAAACTCCTAATAGGGTTAAGCTCCTCATAGGGTGTACTTCAAAATAGTACATCATTTAGTGGGCACTAATTACCACCATAGTTCTCTCCATATTTGGTTTTCCATGAGATAAATCTTTGTGTCAATTTTGTGGATGTTCTTATGTGCTTGAAATTTTCATTTTATACTATTAAGTTAATCTTGTGAATGTTGGTTTAAGTTTAAAGAGGTTTAAAAGTTTCATAATTGGATGATTACTGATTCACCCCATCTCTAAGTAATCTGATCTTAGGACTAACAATTGCTATAACAGATTTTGTCCTCTGTTGTGGTGAAGCTTAACAACTTGAGGTAAAGATCCAAAGATGATGCAAAAGGAAGGTCCTCAATTTACAAGAGATAACTGATCAATTTGGTAGGGTCAGATGAAGCTTTATCTTAAAGGCATGAGAGATAAGTATTGAGATCATGTGGTTACTAAGTATACTATCCCTCCAAGAACCCTGAATGCAAATCAATTGAGGATCAAACAAGAACATACTATTAATATGGAAGCTATTGTAATTACTCTTTCAGATGTAGAGTTTATTGATGTCAAAGACTTGGATACTACTTATGAGATGTGGAAGAAGTTGAAGACCATCTATGGTGGAGATCCACATGTGACGAAGGAAAAGCTCGATAGTTTAAGAGGAAAGTATGGTGAAATGAGAATGAAAGAAAATGAGAACATTGAACAACACAGTCAGGAAATCAAAGAATTTGTTGTTGCTATCTATAGTGTTGGTGGTAATCTTCTTGAGGAGGATGTGGTAATTAAAATGTTGATAACTTTATTACCTTAGTATGTTATTAGAGTTTCGGCTATACAAGATCTCAGATCTCTAGAAACTTTTGTTGTTACTCTCAATGCATTAATAGGGAAGTTAATTGTATTTGAGTCAAGCAATTATGATAATAGTATGCCAAAAGTTGAAGCTTCTTTCAAATCATCATAGACACTTGCACCATCTAGGAAAGGAAAGGAGATATCTAAAATTTCTTCATCATATTACTCTAATGATTATGAATTTTTTTTGTTTGAAGAAAGAGAACAAGAGGAATTAGATGCTTTAGTTCCTAAACGGCTAGCTAGAGGGAAAGAAAAATATAAGGGTAAGTTTCCTTTGAATTTTTTTTCATGTAATCAGATTGTACATATTCTGTATAGATTCCCTAACAATGACAGGAAGGAGAAGCCAAGGAGATTCAAGGAGAAGAGAAAGAAGGCATGTTATCTAGCTAAAGAAGGTGTTACAGATGAAGAATCTGATGGTAGAGATGAAGAATAAATTGTGTTTGTTGTAGTAAAGGAAGAACCCATAGAAGAAGGTGAGAAAATGTTAGTCTCTAGAATGAATCACAGTGGTGATTGGATTATTAGCAGTGTGTGCACTGATCACATGACCGGTGATAAAAGAAACTTTATAAAAATGGAGGAATATGATGGAGGATCGATAAGATTTGGTAATAATACTCCTTTTTTGGTAAAAGGTAAAGGATCTATTGCTTTGAATGATAAAACAAATTATGATGATGTTTACTAGGTTGATGGTCTGAGATACAACTTGTTAAGTGTTTCTAAGTTGAATAACAAAGGATATAGATTGGAGTTCAATGGAGGTAATTGTTAGAAATATATGGATAATTTCATTCATTTATGTCAATCATCACTAATGTAAAGAGTTATACTATTGAAAGATAAAGGAGTTATCAAATAATTAAGACAATTATTAGAATAAGGAAGTTAGTTCTCGAAGCCGAAAGATATTGGATAAAGGAAAACATTTTAGTGCAGCTGGCAGAAGGAAATAAGAAAATGGTTTATGGAAAATATTGAGATGAAGGAACTCTAAGATATAAGGTCAAGAATATATGATACAATAGACATGAAGTGGATCAAGGATAAAAGGATCGACGAATCAAAATGAGAGAGTGAGAGAAAAAAAAATATAGGCAAAGAACAAGAAGCAAATGAGAAAAGAGTTTGAAGATAGAGACAATGAGCATAAGGGATCTAATAAGGTTTGGTGGAAATCACAAACATGTCAACTATCTTGTAAGTAATCCTAACAAGTTTCTACAAGGTATTGTGAATCCGTTAACTGGGTAGTCTCTAACAGGACTGTTGAAGTTCCTTGTATGAACTTTTTGTAAATCCTTTAACAGGGTGAATGTCATATAGGAAGGATAAAATCTATTAGAAGAGTAGTCCTAATAAGATTTTAGATACACTTACCATATATCAACCACTCCTAATAGGGTGAGTCACTTAGAAAGGGACATTTTGTAGCCTTAACTGACAAACTCTTTCAGTTGCAGTTAAAAGTTGTTGATACCATTGCCATTGCATTTTTTCCTCTAACCAAGGATTTCTAGGAGACCAAAAATTTATGTGTTATGGGTGTGTGAATTATTTCATGGGTTTACTATTATTGACTTTATGTTTTTTCAATTACAAGCATATTGGTAATACAAAAAAGACTATCGGTAAACTAGTAACGAAACTACATGTTTGAGATTAAAATTTTTAATTGATATAAATCATTTAGTATTGAATCACCCCCCTCTCAATACCTAATCTTTTGAATCAACAATTGGCATTAGAGTTTTTTTCTCTAAGAGGGAAATTTTAATAGCTTGAGAGTAGATCTTGGTTTTTAGTATAGTGTGGATACTGATCAGTCACCAAGTGGGAGATTGTTAGCTTGTGGTGACTAATCAGGAAAGTACTATCCAGGAAAGTATTGTACACTTTTCCTCCCGACCTCGCCGAGGTTCATTTTTTTTGAGGCCGACTACTTTTTTCGATTATTTGGGCCGACTACTTATAATGCATTCTAACCCTAAAGCGGGAAAAATATTGTATAATATGGCTTAGGGTTAGGGATTTTTTTTTTTATGTATGATTTTAGTACTTGCGGCAGAGTTGGGCTGTAAGGGATTACGGATTGAAATCAGGTTGTAATCACTGGATGATAATAATATTGGACTTGCTGTTGGTGGACGTAGCCCAGGAATTGGGTGAACCACGTTAAATCTATGTGCCATTGTGTTCTATTCTGTGTGGTTTATTATTTTCTGATATTAGTTATATTTGCACATAATTGTTATTTCTGCCTTGTTAATCCTAACAAGTGGTATCAGAGCGAGGTTATTTCATTCGTTCTTTCATCTATTCTCTGAAGCAGGTCTCACGAGTTAGTGGGAGAGTCTCTCGATTAAGTGGGAGAAATGGCAGAAGAGGGTAGGCTGAAGGTTGATAAGTTTAATGGGCAGAACTTCCAGTTATGGAAGATGCAAATGGAGGATTATCTCTATCAGAAGGATCTATGGCGGCCATTAGAGGGAGTAGCCAAGAAAGAGCAATCAATGTCTCAGGAGGATTGGGATATTTTGGATAGGAAGGCACTGGGGAGTATTCGTCTATGCCTGGCACAATCGGTGGCATTCAATATTACTGAAGCAAAGACAGCTAAAGATCTGATGGAAACCCTAGCGAAGTTGTATGAAAAGCCTTCAGCTTCAAACAAGGTATTTCTTATGAAGCGTTTATTTAATATGAAAATGGTAGAAGGTGGATCAGTTACTGATCATTTGAATGAGTTTAATACAGTTACAAGTCAATTAACCTCAGTTAAAATTACTTTTGATGAAGAGGTTAGGGCTCTCTTGATTTTGTGTTCTTTGCCAGAAAGCTGGAATGGCTTGGTAATGGCTGTTAGTAATTCTATTTCTGGTTCTAATACCCTAAAGTATGATGATGTTATTGGTGTTATATTGAGCGAGGAAATTCATAGGAAAAGCTCAGGGGCATCCACATCGGGTAGTGTATTGAACACAGAAAGCAGAGGCAGAACAAGAGATAGAGGAAACAACTCTGGAAATCGTGGGAAATCAAGAGGAAAATCAAAGGGAAAGAGGTCTGAATCTAAAGGGCCAAATGATTGCTGGTACTGTGGAAAACCAGGTCATAAGAAGAAAGATTGTTGGTCTCGAAAGAAAGATCAAGGAGACAAAAATGATGGAAACAAGGAGGCAAATGTGGTAAGTAACAAATCTGAGGAGGATGCTTTGCTCTTGTCCTTAGAAAGTATTGATGATTCATGGGTTTTAGATTCTGGGGCTTCATTTCATGCTACACCCCATAGAAGTTATTTTGTTGATTATGTCCAAGGGGATTTTGGGCTAGTTTATTTGGGAGATAATGAACCCTGTCAGATTGTTGGAAAGGGAAAAATTAAGATTAAGTTGCAGAATGGGAATCATTGGCTACTACAAGAGGTAAGACATGTTCCAAGGCTGAGTAGGAATTTAATTTCAGCAGGGCAACTGGGTGATGAGGGTTGCACAGTTACTTTTAATGATAAAAATTGGAAGGTTTCAAAAGGTTCCTTAGTAGTAGCAAAAGGTGTGAAAGTAGGCACCTTATATCTTTGTACAGGTCATACTGTTCCTTCTACTTTAATTGTTTCAGAAGATAATGAATGCTCAGGAACAGTGGCTGCAGTTGAGCAGGAAGAACATCAAACTGTTGCTGTAGATTTTGACACAGCACTGTGGCACAACAGACTCGGGCACATGAGTGAAAAAGGTATGAAATTACTTCATTCAAAGAAAGTTTTACCTGGTCTGAAATGTGTCAATATGGATTTCTGTGAAAGTTGTGTTTATGGAAAACAAAAGAGAGTTAGTTTTGTGAAGAGTGGGAAGGAAAAGAAAAATGAGAGATTAGAGCTTGTGCATACAGATGTATGGGGACCAGCTCAGGTATCTTCTCTTGGTGGCTCTCTGTATTATGTTACATTTATAGATGATGCAACAAGAAAAGTATGGATTTATTTTCTTAGACAGAAATCTGATGTATTTCAAACTTTTAAGAAATGGAAATGCTTGGTTGAGACTGAGACTGGTAAAAAGTTAAAATGTCTCAGATCTGATAATGGTGGTGAGTATTACAACACAGAATTTGAAGAATATTGTTCCTCTAATGGTATTCGTAGGCAGAAAACTGTACCAAGGACTCCACAAGAAAATGGAGTGGCTGAATGCATGAACAGGACAATAATGGAGCGTGCAAGGAGTATGAGGTTGCATGCTAGGCTGCCCAAAAATATGTGGGCAGAGGCAGTGAACACTGCTGTTTATTTAATCAATAGAGGCCCCTCTACTCCTTTGGACGGTGGTATTCCAGAGGAAGCATGGAGTGGTAAGAAGGTGAGTTATTCTTTTCTCAAAACCTTTGGTTGTGAAGCTTTTGCACTTATAGATTCTGAAAATAGAACCAAGCTGGAAGCTAAGTCAAAGAAATGTGTATTTGTTGGGTATGGCATTGATGAATTTGGTTATAGGCTTTGGGATTTTGAAAATCATAAAATTGTAAGAAGCAGGGATGTCATATTCAATGAGAAAGTATTGTACAAAGATCTGTTGCTGCAGCATGAGAAGAAAGAAAATGACTATGTAGTACTGGATGATACTCCACAAGTTCATGTTCCAGTAGTTCCTTATGCTCCGCAACAACAGCAACAACAAATACCACACACTCCAGTGAGTGTTAGACGGTCAACAAGGCTAAGTAGACCTCCAGAAAGATTTTCTCCATCTTTGTATTCTATTCTATTAACAGATGCTGGTGAACCTGAATGTTATAATGAAGCTGTGCAGGTGGATACAAAGCTTCAGTGGGAGTCTGCAATGACAGATGAAATGGACTCTTTGCTGAAAAATCAGACATGGGATTTATGTAAGTTACCTGCAGGTAAAAGGGCTTTACAGAATAAATGGGTTTACAGGATCAAAGAAGAGGATGGAGGTACGAAAAGATTTAAAGCCAGATTAGTTGTAAAAGGATTTGCACAGAAACATGGTATTGATTTTGATGAGATATTTTCTCCAGTTGTTAAAATGACTTCTATTCGTACTGTTTTAAGTATTGTGGCTACTGAAGATTTGCATTTAGAGCAGCTTGATGTTAAAACAGCCTTTCTTCATGGTGATTTGGATGAAGAAATATATATGGTTCAGCCACAAGGATTTGAGGTCAAGGGTAAGGAGAATTTGGTGTGCAGATTGCAGAAAAGTTTATATGGCTTGAAGCAAGCACCTCGGCAATGGTATATTAAATTTGACACTTTTATGAATGGGCATGGATATAGTCGGTGTCATTCTGACCATTGTGTTTATTTTAAGAGGTTGGATGATGACAGCTACATTATTTTATGTTTATATGTTGATGATATGCTTGTAGCTGGGTCTAACATGGATCACATTAAGGGGTTGAAACAACAGTTAGCAAAATCTTTTGCTATGAAGGATTTGGGGGCAGCAAAACAAATCCTTGGTATGAAAATTTGTAGAGATAGAAAAAATAGGAAATTGTCTCTATCTCAGGCTGATTATATTGAGAAGGTGTTGCAACGTTTCTGTATGGAAAATGCCAAAGCTGTCAGCACACCTTTGCCTGGTCATTTGAAATTGACTAAGGATATGTGTCCCAAGACACCAGAAGAAGAGACTAAAATGTCTAAGGTACCTTATGCTTCAGCTGTAGGGAGCTTAATGTATGCTATGGTATGTACTAGGCCAGATATTGCACACGCAGTGGGAGTCGTTAGCCGTTATATGAGTAACCCTGGTATTGAGCATTGGAATGCAGTCAAATGGATTCTCAGATATTTGAGAGGCACATCCAGTAAGTGTTTACACTTTGGGGGTTCTACTACTACTATACAAGGCTATGTTGACTCAGATTTGGCAGGAGATATAGATAGCAGGCGGAGTACTACAGGTTATATATTTACTGTTGGTGGGACAGTAGTGAGTTGGATTTCTCGACTACAAAAGGTGGTTACTTTATCCACTACAGAGGCAGAGTATGTTGCTGCTACAGAGGCAGCCAAGGAGATGATATGGCTTCAATTCTTCATGGAAGAATTGGGACATCCACAAAAGGATAATTTTCTACATACAGATAGCCAAAGTGCCATTCATCTTGCAAAGAATTCTGCTTTGCACTCAAAGACAAAACACATACAGTTGCAGTACCATTTCATTCGATCAATTTTGGATGATGGACAGTTAAGGCTGGAAAAGATTCATACTGATGATAATCCAGCAGATATGTTTACCAAGGTAGTCACAAGGGAGAAGTTGAACTCATGTTCAGCTTCAGTTGGTCTTTTAGACTGAACAAAATACAGGAACAACTGAGTCCAAGGTGGTTCAATCCAGTGGGAGCCTCATGTGGGTAGCGGTATTGCTACAGGATCAGTCTCCAAGTGGGAGGTTTTTTAGTATAGTGTGGATACTGATCAGTCATTTTCTTGTGGAGTCCTTGGTACAGTTTTCTGCCTACGAATACCATTAGAGGAACAATATTCTTCAAATTCTATGCTGCAATACTCACCACCATTATCAGATCTGAGACATTTTAACTTTTTACCAGTCTCAGTCTCAACCAAGCATTTCCATTTCTTAAAAGTTTGAAATACATCAGATTTCTGTCTAAGAAAATAAATCCATACTTTTCTTGTTGCATCATTTATAAATGTAACATAATACAGAGAGCCACCAAGAGAAGATACCTGAGCTGGTCCCCATACATCTGTATGCACAAGCTCTAATCTCTCATTTTTCTTTTCCTTCCCACTCTTCACAAAACTAACTCTCTTTTGTTTTCCATAAACACAACTTTCACAGAAATCCATATTGACACATTTCAGACCAGGTAAAACTTTCTTTGAATGAAGTAATTTCATACCTTTTTCACTCATGTGCCCGAGTCTGTTGTGCCACAGTGCTGTGTCAAAATCTACAGCAACAGTTTGATGTTCTTCCTGCTCAACTACAGCCACTGTTCCTGAGCATTCATTATCTTCTGAAACAATTAAAGTAGAAGGAACAGTATGACCTGTACAAAGATATAAGGTGCCTACTTTCACACCTTTTGCTACTACTAAGGAACCTTTTGAAACCTTCCAATTTTTATCATTAAAAGTAACTGTGCAACCCTCATCACCCAGTTGCCCTGCGGAAATTAAATTCCTACTCAGCCTTGGAACATGTCTTACCTCTTGTAGTAGCCAATGATTCCCATTCTGCAACTTAATCTTAATTTTTCCCTTTCCAACAATCTGATAGGGTTCATTATCTCCCAAATAAACTAGCCCAAAATCCCCTTGGACATAATCAACAAAATAACTTCTATGGGGTGTAGCATGAAATGAAGCCCCAGAATCTAAAACCCATGAATCATCAATACTTTCTAAGGACAAGAGCAAAGCATCCTCCTCAGATTTGTTACTTACCACATTTGCCTCCTTGTTTCCATCATTTTTGTCTCCTTGATCTTTCTTCCGAGACCAACAATCTTTCTTCTTATGACCTGGTTTTCCACAGTACCAGCAATCATTTGGCCCTTTAGATTCAGACCTCTTTCCCTTTGATTTTTCTCTTGATTTCCCATGATTTCCAGAGTTGTTTCCTCTATCTCTTGTTCTGCCTCTGCTTTCTGTGTTCAATACACTACCCGATGTGGATGCCCCTGAGGTTTTCCTACGAATTTCCTCGCTCAATATAACACCAATAACATCATCATACTTTAGGGTATTAGAACCAGAAACAGAATTACTAACAGCCATTACCAAGCCATTCCAGCTTTCTGGCAAAGAACACAAAATCAAGAGAGCCCTAACCTCTTCATCAAAAGTAATTTTAACTGAGGTTAATTGACTTGTAACTGTATTAAACTCATTCAAATGATCAGTAACTGATCCACCTTCTACCATTTTCATATTAAATAAACGCTTCATAAGAAATACCTTGTTTGAAGCTGAAGGCTTTTCATACAACTTCGCTAGGGTTTCCATCAGATCTTTAGCTGTCTCTGCTTCAGTAATATTGAATGCCACCGATTGTGCCAGGCATAGACGAATACTCCCCAGTGCCTTCCTATCCAAAATATCCCAATCCTCCTGAGACATTGATTGCTCTTTCTTGGCTACTCCCTCTAATGGCCGCCATAGATCCTTCTGATAGAGATAATCCTCCATTTACATCTTCCATAACTGGAAGTTCTGCCCATTAAACTTATCAACCTTCAGCCTACCCTCTTCTGCCATTTCTCCCACTTAATCGAGAGACTCTCCCACTAACTCGTGAGACCTGCTTCAGAGAATAGATGAAAGAACGAATGAAATAACCTCGCTCTGATACCACTTGTTAGGATTAACAAGGCAGAAATAACAATTATGTGCAAATATAACTAATATCAGAAAATAATAAACCACACAGAATAGAACACAATGGCACACAGATTTAACGTGGTTCACTCAATTCCTGGGCTACGTCCACCAACAGCAAGTCCAATATTATTATCATCCAGTGATTACAACCTGATTTCAATCCGTAATCCCTTACAGCCCAACTCTACCGCAAGTACTAAAATCATACATAAAAAAAAAAATCCCTAACCCTAAGCCATATTATACAATATTTTTCCCGCTTTAGGGTTAGAATGCGTTATAAGTAGTCGGCCCAAATAACCGAAAAAAGTAGTCGGCCTCAAAAAAAAATTTCCTGGATAGTACAGTACAGTACTTTCCTGGATAGTACTTTCCTGATTAGTCACCACAAGCTAACACTTGGAACATGGAAACGTATAGGAAAGAAAGACAAATGGAAGAATCCCTAGATGAAGCCCTCGCATAGAATAAAAATCTAAAGAATAAATTAGGAGCATCATTTTTAAAAATAAAAGAACTCACATAATGCCTACAGATAAGTCTAGAAAACCTTGAAGAACTATTAGAATAGAGTACAAATTTTGAAGAAGTTGATGCAGCAGTTGGAGATCTATTGGAAAAGAATATGAACCTGGAAGAAAATGTAAATGAAGCTCAAAAGGAACTTGAAAGTCAAGATATAAGGATGACTAAAACACTTGAAAGAATGAAGAATGTCGATGAAGCCAAGGAAAACCTTGAAGTTGATAAAAGAAATCTGGGGAAAATGATCAAAGACAAAAATGACATAATTGAAAAGATACAACATGAGAACAACACACTGGGTGAACATATGAATGAAACAAATGAAGAAAACAAATAGATACTTGTTGATAAAAAAACCTAAGAAAAGAAGTTGAGACTTTGAAGACCAATCTCAAAATTAAAAATAATTTAATGAGAGACTCACTAAGTTTAATCTAAGCATGTAGAATAGCTTAAAACTCAAAGAAGATACAAGACTTAACCAACCTAGGATATATCAGTAATAGAAAATTTGAAATTGGTGAAATGTCAAAAGCAGTAGCAGAAAATTCATCACAAAATCTAAAGGAGCCTATCAATACACAAGGAAAGAAGCTTGCAAAACCTACTTGTTACAATTGTGGAAATCTTAGTCACACATCAAATATCTATATCTAAGCATATAGGTTAACACTCCAAGTAATACACTCTTTAATGGACATTCTTATAATTAGGATAAGTTTGGACATTAAGAAAGAGAATGCAGATCAAGATGTAATATCATATCATCTGAAGGAAGCTTTAAAGGTTACTATTACACATGCAATCAATACAAACATAAAGTTGAACACTGTAGATCAAGAACTTTACTGACAAGAGCATCAACCAAACCGATAAGAAAATTGAAAAGAGAAGGAAATATTCTAGCTATGTGCAATATTTGTGGACAGTTTGGACATATGGCAATGAACTGCAGATTAAGGAATCCGAGAGGAATTTTCAAGACCATGGAGATCAACTGGTATGGTATGTAAATTATTTGGTAGAAGTATGGACATATTACAAAAAACTACAGATACCAACAAGTCAATAATGTGGATAATAAAGGAAAAGCTATGATTAATCTAGAATAAGTAAAAACTACTATGAAGACAAAGTGGATCAAGAAGGAGAAAGTCAACAAGAAAGAAGGAAGCCCTCTAACCTCTGGGGAGGAGGACTTGTCATCAAACTAAGCAAGTAATTTTTTTCTTAGGGACCAATAAGAAATTGCTAAATTTGTTTATCCCTTTACAAGAAAAGATAGGATGGATCACATGTTAGTATATTATAGACATAGTAGAATTCATACTGGAACATAGTTAATGGAAATCAATTAGTATTGTATATCATTTATTTATCATTTTGAAGATAAATATTTATCGGTGAACAAGTTTCACTATCAGAGTAAAAGAAAGAGAATTGGTAGAAAAACATTACTATTGGACAAAAGAGATGATTATCGATAAAAAAGTTATTGTTGAAGACATTTATTGCCTAAATAACTATTTGCATACTTTTTGGTAAATAAATATGCGTTGACACTATTCATTTGGTACCTTACTTTTCTAAAGCAATCATTTGAGAAGCATATAAGAGTCTAGAGCAATCTATTCCAAAGTATTATCAACAAGAAATTATTACATAAGTGATCAAAAATATTTTGTGTCCTAGTTTAGAAGAGTCAGTTCAAGTGCAAAAAAATCACTTTAACATAGGACTTGTATTTGCGGAATCACTCGTGAACAATGACATCTAATATTCAAAACATTATATTCTTGAGCATTAATGAAGAACCATCACCAAGATTCAAATTGTGCCCTTTGAAGGTAGTAGAGAAAGATAATGTTGGAGCGCTATTGTTGTTACCTCTGAGATTTATGCTTACAGATGATATTAGAAATTTTATTCACAACAAGGTTGTAGAATTGTGAGATTAGGAAATCAACAAACTATACAACATAGAGTTGAGCGATGAAGGAAATTTAAAGGATGAGCACTAATGTAATGTCCCCTTTCTAGGGCCAAATTTAATTATAATAATAATTGAATATAAGATTAAATACCTAAATAATGAGAAAATATTCATAATATAATATAATTAGATATATTATCATATATTAATATAATAATAACATGTAATACTTCATTTACAATAGGCAATAATAATATTTTATTTATCAATATAAATAATAATACTATAAATTATTACCATTAACATCACATAATAAATATATAATATAATATTATATATTAACATTTAATAATATATAAAATATGTGTTAATATAAAAATTAGAAAATAATAGTAAATAATTAACAAGTGACTAAGGAAAAATTGTGACTAAGGGAAGGTTGCAACCTTTCCCTTAGCCCCTCCTCTGCATACATAATGGAACAACAAATAGGATTGAGGGGGAGGAACATAACTAAACACTGAACTTTAGGGAAACAAGTTTGAACCAATTTGAAAATAGTATATAGATAGTTAGTGATAAGCTATTATAGTCAGCAACAATATGGACATCTAGACCACATACGGGTAGAGGCACTGAGGGGAAGATAAACAAAGCTTAATATTGCCTTTGGGCTCACAATAAGAATCAAAATCATATCTGAGACTCTTCTTTGGGAACGATCAACACAAATCAAGCAAGTAATGGTGTGTTGAAGCTCTAAATTTCTATTACTAAATACCAATGGTTAGAAACTCTAAATAGCACCATGTCAAAGTCAGAGATAGATTGATATATTACATTCATTCATATCATGGTGAACTATATCCAGTGATTCAATTTAACCTAACCCCGATCATTATATTGAAGCTACTAATATTTATGTGATATATTGGAAGTGGTTATCCTAAGCATAGTATTATAGGGTGGATACATCTAGTGTTGTAACTATAATCACCTAAAAATGGACAAAGATCAAATCAAAGTAAATCAAGTCAAATCAAAGAAAATCAAGGACATAATTGAATCAATTGAATCACAAAGCACAATTAGCCAATCAAAATTAAAATCAAATCCTAATTCAAGATCAATCAAAATTGAGAGCATTTTAATCAAGTGCAATCAAATCAAATAATTGTATAATCTTGGATTAAATTAAATTCAACCCATTCAAGGGGTACATGGCTAAACAAAATCAATTAATAAATCTTAATTACTCTCAACAACCACAAAGGGAGGAAATTCAATCAACCAATGAGATTTAAGGAAAGGCATTCACATGGATCAAGCCAAATTCAATCTCAATCACTCAAAGTGAAAGAGAATCTTGTCCATTGATCTTGTCTACTTGTCCCAAGATTTGAGGACACAAACTTTGCATTGTCTTCAAAGGGTGGAACCAAGGACTCAACCAATGTTTAATCACAATCAACTACACTACACCCCCTACCATTGGGAAAATCTATAAAAGGAAGACCGAATTCCTTCATAAAATTATCAACCACACATCTGAGAATTGCATTGAACCTCTTGCAATTTGAGTTTAGAAAGGAATTTGAGAGCTTAATTAGCATTTACTTTGATATAATTGTTAGTTTTAACTTGTTTATCTTATCATTCTCATTCTAGGACTGTCTTTAATGGGAGCTTGCCGAGAGCTTTGCATTAACATTCTTAGTTAGAGAGCCATAGGATGATCAATTGATCATTAATTTGCTAAATAGTTTCTCTATGATGGTTTATTTAGTTACTATTTAATTTATTGTTCAACCTTAATTCTATGAAGATACTTTCCCTAGTATACAAAATGGCACCCACCGTGGGGCTCTAAGCCTCATTTAATCATTTTCATCATATTTTATGTGCTTGTATTTTCACTTTTCCATGAATTCTCTGTAGAAAATAGGTGAAGTCACATGTACAAAGGATTCAATCATGCCTATAGTCATTCTGATGATGCTTGAGATCACTTTTTTGATGCCTAAAAGTTGCTAACTCATGCTTGGTTGATCACTTCTCTTCTGTCTTAAATTCTTTATAGCCTCCTGCAAGATGGATGCTCATGCCTGTGAAATAAATTGTTCAGCCTTTGCTCGCAAAGTCATGCATGTGACTTAAGAAGTGTCGTAGATCTACTATTTATCACCGCCCATGATAGACTTTGACCATGCAATTTACAGAGACAGTCACACCTAGTATTTGTTAAATTGTCTCTTTAAATAGATCATTTTACACAATGTGCAATACTCTTTACGCTTAGCAGATAAATTGTTTACACCTGATTAACTTTCAATGTCGCCTATGTCACTGGAAAGTGACACTTGCTATTATTAAAGTTACGCCTGCTAACAGTTTGATCATGCGTATTAGGTGGACAATGATGCTTGCTATCTGTTGTTTTAATTTTCTATTAGATTGATAAATTCAATAATCTTACTCTATGTCTGTATGTTTTTACTGTAAATGAGCAGGCACAAAAAGGTCCAAAAGCCAGAGAACAGGTTCAATCAAGAAGGCAAGGCTTTAGCTAAAAGGATCAAGAAGGAGAACCTTGCTCATATCAAAGCTATTCTTGAGACATCACAAGAGGAAGAAAACTAGGTATATCAAAACTATCTTGCAATTATAGAAGCTTACAAAAAAAAAATTGTTTCTCTTAATTGGATTTTTACTCCTTAGTTCAAGTTTTTCCTTAGAAATTTGCAAATGAGGTGCTTAAGGTTCAATACACAATTCTTTGCTTCTTCAATTTTGATTTGGTTTCCCTCATTGTGATTGTTGGTGTTGACTAACTTGCTAGTGGAAAAGCACATTTGGAAGGAGCTATTGCCAAGGTAATGATAAAAATGATGAAATCACTCAAAAATGCCCCTAACTTTGGTTAGCTACAAAGAAAAGGTAAGCCTCAAACTAGTCAATATTTTCCCTTAAATTGTGGCATTGGTGCATTTCAAAAATCTAGTAATTACAAAACCTCTCTTTGTTTGGAAAGTTTAGCATTTAGGCCTATGCTCTTCACTTCTTCTAGTGAATCAAAATGCCAAAGGTGTTGAAATTTTTGATTAATACGAAAGGTTAAGGAATCAAGCACATAAAATCAAAGCCCCTTGTTTGTGGAAGAGAGTAGAAATACTCAAATCCCTATAGTTAGTGGGTGAAATCAATTGAACATTGCTAATTGTGTTTGGGAACTAAAGGAAAAGTTAGGGATATTCTCTTCACCTTTTGGTGAACCAAATTCCCAAAAGCTCAACCTTAATTCCATTTCCTTGCTTTAAACAATGAACATGCTAGAACATTAGTGGGCTCACCTCTCAAGTTTTTCCTTAACGAGGCCGCTGAGAGGGACAGCCCAAAGTGGGATATGCTTGCTTTTGCTGTGAAAATCCAACCCACTATAAAATGAAATGCATGCATCCTTAATGGGATGTGTGACAAAAGGATTTTAAAATTTTCAAACTCCCTCTAGTAGTCCTCATAGATTGCACCAAATCATACTTATGTGTGTGTGGGAAGCCCCTTAACATACTTGGGGAATGAAAGTTTAAAGTCCATTTTGAATGGAATCTACACTAAATCCTTGATAAAATAGAAAGACCACCTTTTAGAGCCATGTTTACGAACCAAATCTTGTGCTAGGTAGGTGCTTGAAGTGTCTTATTGTGCAAAACCTGTGACAACATTCTTCAAATCAAACATTTTGTGTTAAGTGGGTAAAAAGAGACAAGTAAATGTGTGATTGTTGTGTTTGAAATACATAAAAAAGTGAGAGATATATCCATTGAAAGGTCATCTTACATTTTTAATCTCTTCATTTAAAATCAACAATTCTTGAATCAAAGATCACTCCAAATCAAACCCTTGTTGGATGTCGGTTTCCACGCGGTCCCAAACATATAGGGTATCTTTACAAGGAGATAGTACTCTTGTTGCAAACAAAGGGCAAGAGGTTGAGTACCAAAGTGTTTTCAAAGGTCATAATCAAGAAGAAATTTTTCCAAATTTATTTGAACAAAGACTTGGAGAGATGGATATAAATTCTGCATATCATAATTATCAACAAGGAAACAATCATAACATCAATAATGCCAATCAAAATGCTAAAGAAACACTTGAAGAAAAAGTTGAGAGAGTTTCCCAAGATCTAGAATTCCTAGAGGTCATGGAGAAATTGATAGATAGGGATAAAGAGAATTTTTTCCTAAACCTAGCTCAAAAGGGAGTAAAGATTCCTTATGATTTTGATATTGACCAACTCAAGAAAGACCAACAACAAGATGACCCTATGAATGTTATGAATAGGCAGATAAAGGCCTTCCAAGAACAAATTGATACCATGAAGAAGGTAGCTAAACCTAAGGCCTTTTCCATTGAAGCTTTGTGTCCTTTCACTTTCAACAAAAGCCTAGTTATGGTATATTTTCCTTTCAATACCATTTTTCCTAAATATGATAAGTACATGGGTAAAACAGACCCACAGGATCATCTAAGAGAGTTTTGTGTGCTAAGCATTGAGTTCATGCACAATGATACATATCTAATGAGACTGTTTCCTAGAAGCTTAGGAGGTCCCGCAATGCAGTGGTTCTCAAAACTACCCCAAGGAGTAAAGACCTTTGAGGAGCTAGCCTCCAAGTTTGTAACCCATTAATCTTATAACATTGAGCACAAAATCACAATGCTCAAGTTGTGTGATACCAAACAGAAAGATGGAGAGTCCTTCTTAAGATTCCTACAAAGGTGGAGGACTGTTTTCACAAGGTATCCTCAAAGTATCCCCGTGAAAGAGAAGATGGAGATCTTCACCAACAATTTGACCATGAAAATGAATTATAGATTACAACTTCAATGTCCCCCAACATTTGAAAAACTCATCGAAAATGGGATCAAGATTGAGGATGTTTTAGTCAAGAGAGGTGAAATCAAATTATTTAAAGATAACAAATCCAACAACAATAATTGTTGGAATTAGGAGAGATAGGTACTGAGAGGGGAGGGGTGAATTAGTGCCTTCAAAACTTTAATTGTAAACCTTTCAGAGCTATATCAACAAAATGTGATAACCGACCAAAATAACTAGAATCTAATTGCATGAATCAGTCATCCATTTAACTTAAGTAAATAAACAATATGTAATCAATAATGCAATCATACGACACAAGCATTTTGGTAATGTAGAAACCCTTGTTAGAAGGTAAAAACTATGGTGGGGATGACACCCACAAATTCTTCACTACTGCAGATAGAAAAGGTTTCCCTGTTAAGGCTACAAGTTTGATCACTTTTGGTGATCTCACCTTGTTAGGAGTGACATGTTAGATCAGCTAGATCTACCTAGTTATAGAATTTTAGCAACACTAATGAAGTGTGCACTTGGTTAAGAGATTTACATAAGACTGTTAAGTCTACTCTATTAAGAGATTTTATCCAAAAAACTCTATTACAATTGTCAGAAAGCAATAGGTAATTATTTTCTATTTGACACTCAATTATCTAAAATAGATCTATAAGCTCTAATAAAATATCACCTTAACTATGATGAATTTTTTCTCTAAATCTACTCGGTAGCCTTCTCCAATTCTGCTCAATCTGATAACCTCTTTACTCTATTCTACTCTATTAATTGATTGACTTGAAGTTTGGCAATAGCTTCAAGTGCTCCTTGATTCATATACCAGTTCACACCAAAAATGATGTGAACACATAAATATATAGTGTTCTATTTTTTCCGCTTTAACAAAATTAGGTTACATAATAGTCATAACCCTAAGATCTACGGTGTACAATAATAACCTAGATCAACTATTACAAAAGATATACATTGTATTTAATGAATATCATTACATTAAATGTTCCTTGATCTTGGTAAAAGATTTTACAAACCATTGTAACCATTTTCATAGAAGAATGTGCCATTCCTAATTACTATGCCATTTTCTATGATCCTTGATAAACATTGTGTAAACTGATCAGTGTATACTGTGATGCTTGGTGTTTACTGTCTGTCGGTGTCGGTGTCTGCTGGTGCTCGGTAAACTGTCTGTTGCTCGATATACTCATTGACTAGTCTATTTTGCTTTATGTTATCGATTAGCTCATTGTACGTAACCCACTGATATCTTTATAAACCTTTGGTACTAATGACAACCTTAAAAGCTTTAATAGAGATAACAATCTCCCCCCTTTGGAATTAGTATCAAAACTTTGAATGTATAAAGACAAAAAATTTCTATGTAATTTCTATATATACATATACACATCAAAAAAAAAATTTTATGTACTAAGTACTCCCCCTTGGTGTATGCTCCTGGTAATATGTAGTATTGATGCAGGAGCATCCTGGGTGTAAGAGCAATCTTGCATCACCCAAAAATATTTCTGTTTTTGTATTCAATAAGGGCTATTTTGTGCAGAGCTGCTATTTATGGAAAGTTACTATTTTTGGTAATTTTCGTATGTGCTCAGAATGATCTTATTTCTTTCTTGGAGGTTGATTTTGGTCATATAAGTCTGCTAGTAAAGTTTCATTGCCAGATCAAGTGTATATTGGAAGATATTGAAGATTTTCGGTATTGGCAGCAGGGTACAGAAACTTTGAACTCAGTTTTGAAGGCTTTAGAGGCCCCGGATGAGGTCAAAAATTTGGGTGACGAGCACTTGCGCAGGTCAAGCCTGTAGAGCGCTTCGTGGCATTTCTGAAATGGGGTTATAATAGCCGATCGGGTCAACTGGTGATGACTTATGGTCTTCGGAAGTTGGGCCACCCGAAATGGCGAAAAATAATTTTCTTCAAAATTTCTGTTTGGGTTTCAAAGGTTATCTTGAGCCGACTATGATGTAATGAAATGTAAAATAAAATAATTCTAAGTTTGGTCGGCCTTATTGGCTAAAATTCTGGAACCTTCCCAGGCGGTGGAAAATTGCCTATATAAGGAAGGCTGTATCATTGTCTTAGGCAGTTCAGAATAATTCTGGGTAGTAGATCTGGGTATTGATTTGAGGCTTTGTCCTACAGAATATTGTAAGGGAATGCCCATGTGGCTTTGCATATTGTAATTCTGAAAGTTTGTAATTCCACATTTGTGGAGATAATAAGAAGCCAATTTTCTATTCTTGCATATTACTGTTGTTGTTTCTCTATTTCTGTTATGTGTTTGTGGTATTAAGGGGAGCACCCTTCATCAAGTATTCATAGCAACTATGTACATATTTGGCATAACAGCTGATACATTGTTTTCCCCCTTTTTGATAGTAATGCCAAATACAAAAAAAATAGTATACTCATAGCTTGTCAAAAATTGATTGATGGGTTTTCCTTATTGACTCCAAGAGGTTTTCCCATTCCTCTTTCAAGTTGGTGAGAGTGATGTGCTCAAGACTGACTTGGGCATGCATGTCAAAGATGTTTTCTAACACTAAAATTTCTGGTGTTGCAACTAATAGCTTAGCTTTGACAATATGTGCTTCAAAAATTTTCAGGTATGGAATGAGTTTGGTTTGCAACTCAATAACCTGATCGGTTAGGTGCACTTCTTGTTTCTTCAAATCTGCTATCAACCACCAGAGTTCCTAAAATCAGTGAATATGCTTTAGGAAAGCATGAGGTTTGGTTATAGCTGCATTTGTACTCAACTGTATTTCTGCTTCCAATCCTTTGATCTTTTCACTGACTTCAAGAGTGACGGTGTCTGTAGTACAAAGCTTTATTAGAATTTGATAGATTATCTGGGTGATGGATTTTACCTCGATAATTACCTTAGATAATTTTACCTTCTTGATGGCCACTTCTTGGCTAATTCTCTCTGCTAATTTGTCTTGTATCCTGGATTCTTCCCTTTCTTCAATTCATTTATCTACATCAGTGTTCGGGGTGTTGATCTTCTCGACAAGTGTAGCAAGTTCATCTATAATAGGTGTATCCTCATCAATATGTATCTCAGGTACTACCTATTGGAGGATATCCCGCACATCATTTAATACTTCTTTTCTTTTGTGCTCTTGCTTCAACTTCTCTTGCGTTGCCTTCCTTGAACATAACTCCCCATATTTACTCAAGTCCTTAGGGCTTAGTGTCCTTGGGTCACACTCAGGGATAATAATCACTTCATCTAGGGTGATCGACCCTTTTTCTTTCTTCTTCTTCTTTTGTGCGAGAGGTGATTTCTTTTCAATGATAGTAATAGATCTATCTCTAGTCTTCAAAGTGTCCTTCCCTGGTAATACTTGTTCTTCCTTTTTCTGCTCCTCGGTAGTGGTAGTTTCGGTTGATATAGTAGGAGTCTTGGTTGTGGTGTTGGGTGGGATCACCTCTGTTTCCTTTGGTTCTTGTGTTTCCTTTGCTTCATCTATTTCCTTTAGTTTGATGGAAGGTGCCCCTATATGTGTAGGCTTATCTATCTTTGCTTGTTTCTCTATGTGTTAATCTCCTATGGTATCTTTGTTTTGCTCAGGATCTAGGCTATCGGGTTGTACTTGGGAAAGAATTTCAACTACTTTTGCAAGTACAGGAAGTTCACCCAGTAGTGATGTAAATAGACTATCAGTGTCTAGTGATTCATCTTTATTTGGTGCAATATTTACATCATCATCTTGGTCATTAGGATCACCATGTGTGATGTCTATAATGAGTACATCATCATCAGTTTTCTTCTCTAGTTGGATTTCAACTTTATTCGGTGCATCCTGTGAAACTTTTATTTCTACCATGTCTTAGGTTATATTAATTGCCTCGGTAACTGATATACCGGTACTTTTTGATTTCTTTGTTGTTCCTTCATCAATACAAATACCTTTACCTTTAGAAATTTGTCTCTTCTTAGATAGGTTCAAAAATGCTTGTTGCTCAGCTTTTTATTTGGCTTTCAAAATTGATGTCCATATAGAATCAGTTGTGACATCCATAGCCACTACATTGTCATCCATGATCATTAAGGCCCTATTCTTGATCATAAAATTTTCTTGGTACTTGGTCAAGTATTTACTAACTTGTCCAAAGCTTAAGTGTGCGGCTGCCCAAACTAGAGAGAATTCTCTCTTTCTCTTCTCAGTGTCTAATGCAACAACACATTTCTTAGTAATTGTATTATCCAATTTCTTCTGTAATGCACAAGCAAATTCCATTGGAACTTTCTTAAATTTTATCATCATTTGGATGACAGCCTCTTCAATCTTGGTTTGATCTTCTTTTGACATTTTGTTAAATTTGTCTAATAAAGGATCAGTGAGGTCTCCATGTTCTATTATGTCCTGAATGACTTCATCTATTGTTTTGGCCTTGTTACTAACCATTTTGAATTGATTTACATCATCCTCTATCTCTGTATCCTCAAGATCTTGCTTATTTCTAAAGAGTTTTCTCTTTTTCTTAGGTGCCTCAGCTACAACCTTGTTCTTTCTCTTAATGTATTTCTTTGTCAGTGTATCTTCTCTTCTTTTTGTTACTTTTACTGCTTCTTCCTTCTCGGTAGATGGTGTTGCAGTTGATGATCATGTCTTCATACCTTCATGTCTAGGTGACTACTTCTTTGTAGGAATTTCAGGTGGAGGAACCTATGTAGGATCTACTTCTTTGTCAGACTCGGTCTCCTCACTATGATATGGTTTGTAGGCTAATTGTAGCTAACCTTCAATTGCTTGTTCAACCAGTGACTCCTCAGATGAGCTTGATAGATTTCCATATCTTGCTGTGAGATCTTTCTTCATTTTCTTTTCCCTTCTAGACATTTTTCCGATCTCTATGTTTGTAGTGATCCTAGATTTGGCTTCTTCATATACTTTGAACCTAGTGGCAATGATGTCTATCGATAATGCAAGTAGTGCATTAATAGATTTCAGTGTGAAATCATGATTTATTTCATATCCCATCGGTGCCAACCATTTTATCCTAGGCTCAACTGCTTTAATTAAGGTATAATTGGTGTTGACCACAAAACATATGTCATTCTCAAATTTCTGAACTAATTCCTTCAGAATTTTGCTTCTTTGATGCATTTTTGTCTTGAAATATTTGAAGTATGCATCAAACTCTAGATTCAACTTATCTCCTAACTTATTCATCATTTCACCAATCTTTTTTGTTATAAGTACATCCGGTATCCAATTTACTTTACCGATGCTAGGCACATACTTTTGTAAATAGAGAAATATGCATGCAAGTAGAGATCCAAACTTACATGTGTTAGATTTCTTTTTCCTTATGGTCTTCATATTATCCTAAAGTTGATGAAATAGTACCTCAACAATATCAACTTGGTGACCTTTCACTACAATTTTGTATGCCATGTCTACTGTGCTGCAGGGTACATTGTTGAGTCTGCTCGATTGAAATAGCTTGTACCCAATCACATGTACCACAAATTTTATTGTTGGGTCCTTAATTGTAGAGATCTTCAATGCTAGACCATCCCATTGTGCTCCAGTGCTTTTCTCAACATTCAGTTGTGATGAACTTCAGAAAGCCTTAGCTTTGTCAGTTGTAGGGAGCCCAGTAACCCTACTGATCAATTTCTTGTTGACCTCAATCAGTTTATCCAGCCAGAATTTGTCATCGTGATATTTTCTCAAAATGATTCTAATCCAATCCATTTTGAATGATTGTGGAAAGTGTGTAAAGCATGATAAAATTGATTCCTCAATCTTCTTGTAGTCTGATTTCATTTTTCCATCAGGGCCACAGAGTAGTTGATATGCTGCTACAGTTTCAAAGTCTCCAACTTCTCTGATTTTACAGTGAATGTATGTCCTTACATCTTCTTTTAATAAAACCCTTTTTGGTATGCTCGAAAATGCACCCATTGTATCTATCTGTGCTGCAACCTTAGGATGTGGCTTAAACTTTGGTTCATCAAAATTTTCCCTAACAATTAGATTAACTTCCTCTTCAACACTTTGAGTTTTTCTTGCATATGATGTAGATGCCATAAATTAATTCTAGGGTTTTGGCAAGCAATAGAATAGGAAGTGTTTGATCACAAATGAACTTACTCGGTATCATGAAGAGTGATGTCGGTTCGATCTAGCGTAGCCTTGAATCCTTTAGAAAAAAATTTAGCTCAAACTCTACTCTTTGAATTCTCCACTCTTCAAAATCACATTTTAGAAATGAACTCTGTTCTCGTGTATTTATAGACTTTTCAATGTTCCCGCTCAAACTTTTATGCAAGAAATGATCCATCTAAATTTTGGTACGAAACAAATGTCAACTCGATGACAACTAAAATTTTGATCTGCTCGGTTAACATAGAGTTTCTTCATTGGTTTGTATTGTTGTCCGATTAACCTTGTATAGTGATTACCGATGGGTAATCAATTCTCGGTCTTTCTTTTACCAACTATGTAGTATTGTTAGCTCATACTCATAAACCATAATGCATCTTATATTCATGTGGATTTGGTATGTCTACATCATATATAAGGAACTGTATGTAAAATGTGATCATTCTGAAATGTTAGTTCCATACATACCTTTGTCACCTTAAGTGGAGGTACCGATGTCACCCAATCCAGTGGATGAGGCTTCACCAACAATATTACTTGACTCAGCATTCTCATTAGATGCCTTCTTCCACATAGTGTTCCTTAACTTCATGATATCAGAAATAGTATATCCACTTTCAAATATATGGTTTTCTTCTGGTGCTTGGTCTTTGCAGTTCTTGCTTAGATGACCAACTTTATGGCAGTGCATACAAGCCATCCCAGTGCTTGTCTAGCTTCTTGATTGTCCAATCTGACTCTTTCTGTAACAATTTTCCATAATATGCCCATACCGACCACATAAAACACAATTAGTCCATGTATTATAATCCCAAACATAAGAGTTACCTTGTCTCTTCGGTTGATATGGCCTGCATTGTGGTTTCTCCTTAGGTGTCCAGACTTGTTTCATTTTTGCCTTGCACTCTCGTGCAGTGTGTCCTTGCTTATTACAAGTATAGCATATTTTCTCCATAGTGGTATTATTAGCAATATCATTTCATTTAGCTCTATGCTCATAAGCAAGATGTCCAAAATTTCCACAGTAGCAGCAATATCCATTAAACTTAGGAGTGACAGGAGGTTTACCTTGTGCTTTGCTTCTACACACATTAGATGTATGTCCCAGTTTTCCACAGTGATAACATGCCAACACTTTATGTTTTTTACTTTGATTTTTGTTGACATTTTCATCTTGATGTGATGATTCTCCTTCACCGGTGTAGCCTATACCGGCTTTACTTCCAAATCTTCTCTGATTAATTAGGAAGTCATCAATCTTTTTAGAACTGTCCTCAGCTATCTTCATCATTTCATTATGTTGCTTTTGTATCTTTATCTCATTTCTCAGTTTTTCATTGTCTTCTTTGAGTATTGCAACATCTTCAAATCTTCTTGATAATTCTCCATTCACTCAGTTCACTTCTTGATTAACAGTCATCATCTGATTTGATACTTGAAAGTGACGATCGGTAAGTCTTTGTATTTCACTTTCTTTTTCTTGGAGTTGTTCAGTCATCAGTCTTCGGTCTTCAATAGCCAGCTTCCGATCTTGTTCAGCTTGCTTAGCATTGTTCATGATTTCTACCATTCTCACCATATGAGATTCTTGACTAATTTGAAGTGCTTTCACTTGCTCAGATAGATGTTGATTCTTTTTAGATAGATCAGTGATTATGCTTTCAGATTTGTCAGAGATGCTTCCAGAACTTGATCCAATATGATCGAATATATCATCAATAGGTTCTTCATGATAACTGATTTTACTTTGCAAAATTGCAAGGTTCTTCCTTTCGACCAGTAATTTCTTCAGTTCTTCCTTTGCATGTTTATACTATTCCATGAACATCTGCATCTGCATCTTCTGGTTCTCAATAGTCTTGTCAAGTTTATATCTCTCCATGACTTAGATCTTTACCCTTCAGTGGTTAAACTATTCAAAAAGAGAACTATGCTTTGATACCAATTGTTGGAATTAGGAGAGATAGGTACTAAGAGGGGAGGGGTGAATCAGTGCCTTCAAAACTTTACTTGTAAACCTTTCAGATCTATATCAGCAAAATGTGATAATCGACCAAAATAACTAGAATCTAATTGCATGAATCAGTCATCCATTTAACTTAAGTAAATAAACAACATGTAATCCATCACACAATCATATGAAACAAGTATTTTGGTAATGCAAAAACCCTTGTTAGAAGGTAAAAATTGTGGTGGGGATGACACCCACAAATTCTTCACTACTGCAGGTAGAAAAGGTTTTCCTATTAAGGCTACAAGTTTGATCACTTCTGGTGATCTCACCCTATTAGGAGTGACATGTTAGATCAGCTAGATCTACCTAGTTATAGGATTTTAGCAACAATAATGAAGTTTGAACTCGGTTAAGAGATTTACATAAGACTGTTAAGTCTACTCTGTTAAGAGATTTTATCCAAAAAGCTCTATTACAATTGTCAGAAAGCAATAGGTAATTATCTGCTATTTGACACTCAATTATCTAAAATAGATCTATAAGCTTTGATAAAATATCACCTTAACTGTGATGAATTTCTGTTATGAATTTGCTCAGTAGCCTTCTCCAATTCTGCTCAATCTGATAACCTCTTTACTCTGTTTTGCTCTGTTAACTGATTGACTTGAAGTTTGGCAATAGATTCAAGTGCTCCTTGATTCATATATTAGTTCACACCAAAAATGATGCAAACACACAAATATATAGTGTTCTATTTTTGCTGCTTAAACAAAATTAGGTTACAGAATAGTCATAACCCTAAGATCTACGGTGTACAATAATAACCTAGATCAACTATTACAAAAGATATACATTGTATTTAATGAATATCATTACATTAAATGTTCCTTGATCTTGGTATAATGTTTTACAAACTGTTGTAACCATTTTCATAGAAGAATGTGCCATTCCTGATTACTATGCCATTTTCTATGATCCTCGATAAACACTGTGTAAATTGATCAGTGTATACCGTGATGCTTGGTGATTACTATTTGTCGATGTCGGTGTCTGTTGGTGCTTGGTAAACTGTCTGCTGCTCGGTATACTACTTTACCAACTAGTCTATTTTGCTTTATGTTACTGATTAGCTCATTGTAAGTAACCGACCGATATCTTTATAAACCTTTGGTACTAATGACAACCTTAAAAGATTTAATAGAGATAACATCAATAATAATAATTATGTGCCTAAGTATTTCAATACTCAGGGGTCCAACAATGACAATGATAAATCTAAATCATGGATAAAGAATAACAACAAAAACCTTGTGAGTGATGGAGTTGTGGAGGCCCACAACTTGAAGTCAACCCCTTTTATCCTACCATATGGAGCTAATTCTTCAAATAATGTTAATCAATCAAATAAAGCTCCATTTAATTCCAATAACAATTCCAACAATTCCAACAATAATGCTAGTGGGAATAAGCCCAAATCTTCTTACTCTAATTATAATAAAAAGAAATTCACCTACTTAGGTGAACCTTTGGAGAATGTATTAAGGACCTTCATTGCTAGCAATTTCATCACATTACTTGATATGAAAGATTATGAACCTCAAGTTGAACCTCATTGGTGGAATGATGCCCATCAATGCGAATATCATCAAAATAGAGGTCACCCAACAAATGAATGCATGAGGTTAAAACACTTGGTGAAAGATTTAATTGACAATGGAACCATTAAAATTGAAGGGCCTCAACACAATGGGGACCATACGGCTTTCAAGAACCCCTTTTTGAATCATGAAAAGGGTGAGTCATCTAATACTAATCAAAAAAAAAAAAAAAGGCAATGAGAAAGTGAACTTTTCTCATACTTATGATTACATGATAAATACTCTAAGAGAAGAGGATCAAACCATAAATGTTATCATAGTGAAGGATAAATCAAGGGAAGAATCATCAAATGTTTTCACAAGGGGGAAAGCATAAAAAATTATCCTACCTACCAATGCTCCAAAGATTGTGTTATCAAACCAAGCTTCAAGTTCATCATCAAAAGAATACAACTTGGTTGATCAATTACAAAGAACTCACGCACAAATTTCTATTCTTGAGTTGCTCAAATTATCACCAACTCATAAGGATATCTTGGAGAAAGCTTTGTTGGAAACCAATGTGCCTCTAAATTTGGAGGTAGAAAAGTTTCAAAATATGGTAGGGAACCTAATTGCACCTCATTGCCTATCATTTTCTGAACAAGATGACATGTCCCTTAATCATTCTCAAAATCTACCCTTACACAGAAGTGTTGATTCATAAGCATAGGGTGAAAAGAGTCCTTATAGATGGAGGAGCTAGCCTAAACATTTTTACCCTTGGCCTAGTAAAAGCCCTAGGATTTTCTAAGGAGGATATCGACCCTAAGAAAAAGATAACCATAAAAGCCTATGATGATGAAGAAAGAGCCTCAAAAGGAGTCATAGTGTTACCCATAAGAGTTGGTCTCATGAAAAAAGAGACTATATGCCAAGTTTTGGACTTAAAATTTACTTACAATATCTTTCTAGGAAGGCCATGGATCCATGAAATGCAAGCCATTCCTTCCACTTATCATCAATGCCTAAAATTTCCATATCTAGGGCAAGAGATAATGGTAAGTGGGGATTTGAACCCATTCCAATATTGTAACAATGTCAAGCCTATCAATGATTCCTTAGTTTCACAAAATTATAAAGGGTCTATACCCAATCAAATGGAACAAGGTCAAAGTTCTAAGGACATCCCTTTGGTGAAAGGAAAATAAGAGATGGAAGAAGAAGTTGTTATTGAAGACACGCCAAAACTCATTAACCTAACTACACCAACTAAAGGAAAAGAGAAGGTTAATGAGGATAACATTATTGAAGGACCAAAAGAAGACCATACCAAAGCTATCCAAGTGTACACTAAAGAGGCCCATTATCAAAAGATGGACCAAATGATGAAATTTTTTGATATGCGATGTAAGATCAAACAAAAGGGAGTAGGTGAATACTTCTTATCTATGATGGACTTACCTCTATCACCCAAGTCCTTTGGAAAACCTCCAAATCTCCCTCATATATATAATGATAAATTTTTAAGGGAAAGTACATCATCCACCATGGATGAAGAAGACAATGAAATCCTAAACTAGTTATATAAAGATGAAGAATCAAGTGCTCATGTCAAACATATCCAAAATATAACCATTCCCACACATCAATATGGGAAAGGGTTTTCAATCATGAAAAAGATGGGTTACAAAGGTCAAGGATGTTTAGGAATGAAGAATGAAGGGTTCATTGAACCCATAGAATCAACATGGTGAGATTCCAAAGAGAAAGCAGGATTGGGGTATCTTGAAGAAGGATACACTCAAAAACATTACCCCAAACTATATGATCAAATATTACAATTAGAATTTCATAGTGATGAGGATTCTAATGAATGGGAATGGGAGACTTTATCTCATGAGTCATGCCAAGATAAGGGTATTGATGTCATTCATGCCTATGCTTCTACCAAAGATAAATGACCAATAATAGAATCAAGTTCAAATCAAGCATCTAGTTCTAGTCAAGTGATCCTAAATGATGTTCCAAGCATAGAAATATAGATAAATCAATGGGTAGGTGAACCATATGTTCCTTCATGGAGACCTTCTATGGAAGAATTGAACGTTAGGTTTAATCCACATGATTTTTATCCAACATAAACCCTAGAGGAGTCTAGTGAGGAGGACTTTGATCCTTCTTCTTTAGAACATTTAGAGGAAGCCCATTTTCAAGATTTTCAAGATACAATGTATGAACCATCCAATAATGAGATATACACCCTAAATCCAATCAAAACAAACCCAACTATTGACCCATTAACTCTCATCCATCTGGACCTAATTGAATGGAATGCCATTGAACCAACTACCTTGCCAATTTTCTTAAATGACAACATGGTGTCCCAATACCTCAATGTAGTTGAACCTTCTTCTATCAGATAATATCAAGAAGAATTGATCAAGGGGAGCATCTAAACTTCCAATCTGAGAAAAAATTAAAAAAATGAAAAAAATACAAAAGGAAAAGAATCGAGTGTTGAAAACCACATTGTGGCAACATTAGATCCAAAAGAAAAAAATAAAGAAATAAAGGATGTTTCCAAAGGTGAAAACCCAACTGAGGCACCTAAGGAAGGGAGTTTGGATGTTCTACTAGAACATTATGAAGAAAGATCTATGATCTTAATTGAGCCAACAGAAAAGATAAATATTGGGTCAGAAATAGAGCCAACGATTAGCCAACTAGCGGCATCCCTATCTAGTGAAGAAATAATAGAATTCATAATGTTCTTTAAGGAAAAAAAAGTTAACTTCACATTATCTTATGACGATATGTCAGATTTAGACACAAATTTGATAATGCATCATCTAAATATCAAGGAAGGAGCCAAACTTGTTAAGAAAAAGCTAAGGAAGATGCATCCTCATATAGCACTACTCGTCAAAGTGGAGTTAGAAAAATTATTGAAGGTGGGATTTATAAGGGCCATTGATTATGCACAATGGATCTCAAATATAGTGCCAATATCAAAAGCAGACAAATCCATCAGAATCTACACGGATTTTAGAGACTTAAACTTGGCATGTCCTAAGGATGATTTCCCACTTCCAAGTATTGATGCCATTGTGGACCTAACAATAGGACACTCTATGTTCTCACTCATGGATGGATTTAACAGATATAATCAAATAAAGATAGCACCAAAAGACCAAGATAAGACCGCTTTTACATGTGCATGGGGTACTTTTTGTTGGAATGTCATGCCTTTTGGCTTGAAGAATGCAGGAGCAACCTATCAAAGAGCAATGACTACAATATTCCATGATATGATGCATAAGTTTATGGAGGATTATGTGGATGACATATTAGCCAAATCACACTCAAGAAAAGAACACCTACCAATTTTGGCAAATTTTTTTGAAAGGCTAGAAGAATTCAAAGTGAGACTTAATATAATCCAAAGAAATGTGCATTTGGAGTTCAATCCAACAAACTACTAGGCTACATTATATCTACAAAAGGGATAGAGGTGGATCCCACTAAAGTGAAGGCTATCATGGAAATGGAAGCACCTAAAAACATTAGTCAGATGAGATCTTTAAAAGGAAGGATACAATCCATCAGGAGATTTATCTCCCAATTAGCGGAAAAATGCCATAATTTCACCCAACTTTTGCATAAGGATACAATTTTCAAATGGGATGGAAAGTGTGAAGAAGCCTTTAATCTATTGAAGAAATATCTCATGAATCCACCAATCTTGATGCCACCTATCAAAGGCAAGCCCTTGATCTTATACATTTCAGCAATGGAGAATTCATTGGGGGCACTTTTAGCATAAGAAGATGAAATAGGAAAAGAGAAGGCAATCTATTACATAAGTATAAGCTTGGTAAAATACAAGCTTAACTATACATTTATGGAAAGGGCATGCTTGGCCTTAGTTTTTGCTTCCCAAAAATTACACCATTGTATGCTAGCCCATAAGATAAGGCTCATTGCCAAAATTGACCCTTTGAAGTATCTACTTAGTAAAACAACATTGAATGGAAGGCTAGCAAAGTGGGTGATGGTACTAAGTGAATTTGACATAGAATATGTTGATAGAAAATCAATCAAAGGGAAAGTTATTGCTGACCAATTAGCAGAAGCACCACTTCATGATGATCATCCTATCCAAGTGGAATTCCCAGATTCAAAGATTGTGAATGTTGAGGCAAAAACATGGCAACTTTATTTTGATGGTTCATACACCCATCATGGATCAGGAGCAGGCATACTTTTAATCACTCCTCAAGGCTCTACTATCCCTAAGTCTTACAAATTTCTATTTCCATGCACCAATAATATAGCAGAATATGAAGCCTTGGTTATTGGAATCAAGTTGGCATTAGAATGGAAAGTGATAGAATTAAAGGTTTATGAAGATTCACAATTAGTCATAAATCAAGTCAATGAAGAATATTAGACAAAACTAGATGAAAAATTGGTACCCTACAAAAATATGGTGGAAAATCTTAAGAAGTATTTCATACTTATTAAATTTGAACAAGTGCTGAGAGAAAAGAACAAAGCAGTGGATGCAATGGAAAATTTGGCTTCACTTCTACAAATGCCTGATCAGAGTGCCAAATATGAATTCTTGGTAGAAGAAGTGGATCAATCCGTGTTTGACCCTACCAACCCTTATACCATTTTCTTGCTAACTACAAATGAATCACCTTGGTATGGACCAATTTACACTTACTTGAGAGATAAAATCCTTCCCATAAACCAAACCAGGAATCAAAAGAAAAGCTTCATTTTCCAAGCCACCCGATATACTATAGTTTCTGAAACATTGTATCGAAAAATTTCAGATGGAATGCTCCTTAGATGTTTAGAAGAAGAGAAATCAAACTTAGCCTTACGAGAAATCCATGAAGGGATTTGTGGGTCACACTCAAATGGATTAACACTAGCTGAGAAACTTCTTAGGATAGGATATTTTTGGCCTACGATGTGTTAGCTTGTGGTGACTAATCAGGAAAGTACTATCCAGGAAAGTACTGTACACTTTTCCTCCCGACCTCGTCGGGGTTCGGGGCCGGGCCGGGCCTCGAGCGGGGGTTTGGGGGCGGCAGCCCCCAAGAGCGGGGGTTCGGGGGCGCAGCCCCTGAGGAAATTTTTTTGAGGCCGACTACTTTTTT
This sequence comes from Chamaecyparis obtusa, assembly GCA_027943335.1. Lineage (NCBI taxonomy): Eukaryota > Viridiplantae > Streptophyta > Pinopsida > Cupressales > Cupressaceae > Chamaecyparis > Chamaecyparis obtusa. The sequence goes on along the minus strand of BSBK01006425.1, from coordinate 628,390 downwards.
CGGTTATTTGGGCCGACTTCTTATAGCTCATTCTAACCCTAAAGCGAAAAATATTGTATAATATGGCTTAGGGTTAGGGATTTTTATGAAGTATGATTTTTAGTACTTGCGGCAGAGTTGGGTTGTAAGGGATTACGGATTGTAATCAGGTTGTAATCAGTGGATAATAATAATATTGGACTCGCTGTTGGTGGACGTAGCCTAGGGATTGGGTGAACCACGTTAAATCTGTGTGCCATTGTGTTCTATTCTGTGTGGTTTATTATTTTCTGATATTAGTTATATTGCACATAATTGTTATTTCTGCCTTGTTAATCCTAACAAGTGGTATCAGAGTGAGGTTATTTCATTCATTCTTTCATCTATTCTCTGAAGCAGGTCTCACGAGTTAGTGGGAGAGTCTCTCGGTTAAGTGGGAGAAATGACAGAAGAGGGTAGGCTGAAGGTTGATAAGTTTAATGGGCAGAACTTCCAGTTATGGAAGATGCAAATGGAGGATTATCTCTATCAGAAGGATCTATGGCGGCCATTAGAGGGAGTAGCCAAGAAAGAGCAATCAATGTCTCAGGAGGATTGGGATATTTTGGATAGGAAGGCACTGAGGAGTATTCGTCTATGCCTGGCACAATCGGTGGCATTCAATATTACTGAAGCAAAGACAGCTAAAGATCTGATGGAAACCCTAGCGAAGTTGTATGAAAAACCTTCAGCTTCAAACAAGGTATTTCTTATGAAGCGTTTATTTAATATGAAAATGGTAGAAGGTGGATCAGTTACTGATCATTTGAATGAGTTTAATATAGTTACAAGTCAATTAACCTCAGTTAAAATTACTTTTGATGAAGAGGTTAGGGCTCTCTTGATTTTGTGTTCTTTGCCAGAAAGATGGAATGGCTTGGTAATGGCCGTTAGTAATTCTATTTCTGGTTCTAATACCCTAAAGTATGATGATGTTATTGGTGTTATATTGAGGGAGGAAATTCGTAGGAAAAGCTCAGGGGCATCCACATCGGGTAGTGTATTGAACACAGAAAGCAGAGGCAGAACAAGAGATAGAGGAAACAACTCTGGAAATTGTGGGAAATCAAGAGGAAAATCAAAGGGAAAGAGGTTTGAATCTAAAGGGCCAAATGATTGCTGGTACTGTGGAAAACCAGGTCATAAGAAGAAAGATTGTTGGTCTCGGAAGAAAGATCAAGGAGACAAAAATGATGGAAACAAGGAGGCAAATGTGGTAAGTAACAAATCTGAGGAGGATGCTTTGCTCTTGTCCTTAGAAAGTATTGATGATTCATGGGTTTTAGATTCTGGGGCTTCATTTCATGCTACACCCCATAGAAGTTATTTTGTTGATTATGTCCAAGGGGATTTTGGGCTAGTTTATTTGGGAGATAATGAACCCTGTCAGATTGTTGGAAAGGGAAAAATTAAGATTAAGTTGCAGAATGGGAATCATTGGCTACTACAAGAGGTAAGACATGTTCCAAGGCTGAGTAGGAATTTAATTTCAGCAGGGCAACTGGGTGATGAGGGTTGTACAGTTACTTTTAATGATAAAAATTGGAAGGTTTCAAAAGGTTCCTTAGTAGTAGCAAAAGGTGTGAAAGTAGGCACCTTATATCTTTGTACAGGTCATACTGTTCCTTCTACTTTAATTGTTTCTAAAGATAATGAATGCTCAGGAATAGTGGCTGCAGTTGAGCAGGAAGAACATCAAACTGTTGCTATAGATTTTGACACAGCACTGTGGCACAACAGACTCGGGCACATGAGTGAAAAAGGTATGAAATTACTTCATTCAAAGAAAGTTTTACCTAGTCTGAAATGTGTCAATATGGATTTCTGTGAAAGTTGTGTTTATGGAAAACAAAAGAGAGTTAGTTTTGTGAAGAGTGGGAAGGAAAAGAAAAATGAGAGATTAGAGCTTGTGCATACAGATGTATGGGGACCAGCTCAGGTATCTTCCCTTGGTGGCTCTCTGTATTATGTTACATTTATAGATGATGCAACAAGAAAAGTATGGATTTATTTCCTTAGACAGAAATCTGATGTATTTCAAACTTTTAAGAAATGGAAATGCTTGGTTGAGATTGAGACTGGTAAAAAGTTAAAATGTCTCAGATCTGATAATGGTGGTGAGTATTGCAGCACAGAATTTGAAGAATATTGTTCCTCTAATGGTATTCGTAGGCAGAAAACTGTACCAAGGACTCCACAAGAAAATGGAGTGGCTGAACGCATGAATAGGACAATAATGGAGCGTGCAAGGAGTATGAGGTTGCATGCTAGGCTGCCCAAAAATATGTGGGCAGAGGTAGTGAACACTGCTGTTTATTTAATCAATAGAGGCCCCTCTACTCCTTTGGACTGTGGTATTCCAGAGGAAGCATGGAGTGGTAAGAAGGTGAGTTATTCTTTTCTCAAAACCTTTGGTTGTGAAGCTTTTGCACTTATAGATTCTGAAAATAGAACCAAGCTGGAAGCTAAGTCAAAGAAATGTGTATTTGTTGGGTATGGCATTGATGAATTTGGTTATAGGCTTTGGGATTTTGAAAATCATAAAATTGTAAGAAGCAGGGATGTCATATTCAATGAGAAAGTATTGTACAAAGATCTGTTGCTGCAGCATGAGAAGAAAGAAAATGACTATGTAGTACTGGATGATACTCCACAAGTTCATGTTCCAGTAGTTCCTTATGCTCCGCAACAACAGCAACAACAAATACCACACACCCCAGTGAGTGTTAGACGGTCAACAAGGCTAAGTAGACCTCCAAAAAGATTTTCCCCATCTTTGTATTCTATTCTGTTAACAGATGCTGGTGAACCTGAATGTTATAATGAAGCTGTGCAGGTGGATACAAAGCTTCAGTGGGAGTCTGCAATGACAGATGAAATGGACTCTTTGCTGAAAAATCAGACATGGGATTTATGTAAGTTACCTGCAGGTAAAAGGGCTTTACAGAATAAATGGGTTTACAGGATCAAAGAAGAGGATGGAGGTACGAAAAGATTTAAAGCCAGATTAGTTGTAAAAGGATTTGCACAGAAACATGGTATTGATTTTGATGAGATATTTTCTCCAGTTGTTAAAATGACTTCTATTCGTACTGTTTTAAGTATTGTGGCTACTGAAGATTTGCATTTAGAGCAGCTTGATGTTAAAACAGCCTTTCTTCATGGTGATTTGGATGAAGAAATATATATGGTTCAGCCACAAGGATTTGAGGTCAAGGGTAAGGAGAATTTGGTGTGCAGATTGCAGAAAAGTTTATATGGCTTGAAGCAAGCACCTCGGAAATGGTATATTAAATTTGACACTTTTATGAATGGGCATGGATATAGTCGGTGTCATTCTGACCATTGTGTTTATTTTAAGAGGTTGGATGATGACAGCTACATTATTTTATGTTTATATGTTGATGATATGCTTGTAGCTGGGTCTAACATGGATCACATTAAGGGGTTGAAACAACAATTAGCAAAATCTTTTGCTATGAAGGATTTGGGGGCAGCAAAACAAATCCTTGGTATGAAAATTTGTAGAGATAGAAAAAATAGGAAATTGTCTCTATCTCAGGCTGATTATATTGAGAAGGTGTTGCAACGTTTCTGTATGGAAAATGCCAAAGCTGTCAGCACACCTTTGCCTGGTCATTTGAAATTGACTAAGGATATGTGTCCCAAGACACCAGAAGAAGAGACTAAAATGTCTAAGGTACCTTATGCTTCAGCTGTAGGGAGCTTAATGTATGCTATGGTATGTACTAGGCCAGATATTGCACACGCAGTGGGAGTCGTTAGCCGTTATATGAGTAACCCTGGTATTGAGCATTGGAATGCAGTCAAATAGATTCTTAGATATTTGAGAGGCACATCCAGTAAGTGTTTACACTTTGGGGGTTCTACTACTACTGTACAAGGCTATGTTGACTCAGATTTGGCAGGAGATATAGATAGCAGGCAGAGTACTACAGGTTATATATTTATTGTTGGTGGGACATCAGTGAGTTGGATTTCTCGACTACAAAAGGTGGTTGCTTTATCCACTACAGAGGCAGAGTATGTTGTTGCTACAGAGGCAGCCAAGGAGATGATATGGCTTCAATTCTTCATGGAAGAATTGGGACATCCACAAAAGGATAATTTTCTACATACAGATAGCCAAAGTGCCATTCATCTTGCAAAGAATTCTGCTTTGCACTCAAAGACAAAACACATACAGTTGCGGTACCATTTCATTCGATCAGTTTTGAATGATGGACAGTTAACGCTGGAAAAGATTCATACTGATGATAATCCAGCAGATATGTTTACCAAGGTAGTAACAAGGGAGAAGTTGAACTCATGTTCAGCTTCAGTTGGTCTTTTAGACTGAACAAAATAAAGGAACAACTGAGTCCAAGGTGGTTCAATCCAGTGGGAGCCTCATGTGGGTAGCGGTATTGCTACAGGATCAGTCTCCAAGTGGGAGGTTTTTTAGTATAGTGTGGATACTGATCAGTCACCAAGTGGGAGATTGTTAGCTTGTGGTGACTAATCAGGAAAGTACTATCCAAGAAAGTACTGTACACTTTTCCTCCCGACCTCACCGGGGTTCGGGGCCGGGCCGAGCCCCGAGCGGGGGTTCGGGGGCGCAGCCCCCGAGGAAATTTTTTTTGAGGCCGACTACTTTTTTCGGTTATTTGGGCCGACTTCTTATAACTCATTCTAACCCTAAAGCGGAAAAATATTGTATAATATGGCTTAGGGTTAGGGATTTTTATGAAGTATGATTTTTAGTACTTGCGGCAGAGTTGGGCTGTAAGGGATTACAGATTGTAATCAGGTTGTAATCACTGGATAATAATAATATTGGACTCACTGTTGGTGGACGTAGCCCAGGGATTGGGTGAACCACGTTAAATCTGTGTGCCATTGTGTTCTATTCTGTGTGGTTTATTATTTTCTGATATTAGTTATATTGCACATAATTGTTATTTCTGCCTTGTTAATCCTAACACGATGGAGAAAGATGCTTGTAACTATGCCAAAACTTGTAGAAAGTGTCAATTCGATAGAAACTTGATACATGTGCTTGCACAAGAACTTCATCTGATGACAACACGTTGGCTATTTTATCAATGGGGTCTAGACTTAATAGGCATGATTAATCCACCATCCTCGAATGGTCATAAGTTAATCATCATGGTAACTGAGTACTTTACTAAGTGGGTGGAAGCTATACCCCTATCAACTGCAACAGGAAAGAAGATATCTTTGTTTATCCTCAATCATATTATTTGTAGATATGGCATACCTCATGCTATCATAACGGATAATGCAAGGCATTTGAAAAACAAAGACTTAACAGAATTATGTACCAAGTTTCACATGATTCATCATTCTTCTTCAATCTATTACCCTCAAGGTAATGGACAAGCCGAGGCAATGAATAAAAACATCTTGAAAATTTTGAAGAGAACAGTGGACAATTCGGGTAGAGATTGGCATATCAAAATAAACCCGACCTTGTGGGCTTATAGAACAAGCATAATAATGCCAACAAGAGCTACACCATTTTCCTTAGTCTTTGGAATAGAAGCATTTTTTCCTTTGGAGGTAGAACTTCCATCTTTGAGGATATCTATGCATGGTTTAATAAATGAGGAAGACTATAAGGTTGCTAGGCTGCAAGAACTAGAACTCCTAGATGAGAAACAAAAACAAGCATTTGACCATTTGAAGGTGTACCAAAATAGGATGTCAAGGACTTACAATAAACACATCAAGCCAAGAAAATTTCAAATAGGTGACCTAGTTTTGTGAGAAAATCCCAAGAATCAGGTAGATAGAGAAAAGAAAGGAAAATGGGAAGCAAACTGGTTAGGACCATTTATGATTGTTGAAAATTTTGGGACCGACACCTACAAACTAGCAGATTGTGATGGAGAAGAACTACAAGAACCTATCAATAGCATACATCTAAAGAGGTTCTATACATGAGGTAGATGAAAGAGTATAAAGAGTATCAGATGAAGATCATCGTATTTATTGTACATAGTTAAAAGAGATCCTGAAAATACCAAAAACATTTGAAAAGCAGAAAAGATAAAAAATAGTGGAAAATTAAGCATGAAGAAAGAAAAAACATTCATATATGATCCTCAAAAACATGTTGTCTTGGTGAAAACCTAGCAAATAGGTGCCTCAATGATGTGAAAAAAAATAAAATTAAAAATTAAAAAAAAGATGAAAAGTGCCTTGGTGAAAACCTAGCAAATAGGCACCTTGGTAGCAAAAAAAGGGAAAAAGATTTAAAAATAGAAAAAAGAGCTAGATTCATTCAATCGGTGAAAACCCGATAAACAGGTGCCATTGAAAGTTCAAGTTAGTTGCATACCTAGAAGGTCACCTTATAAATATTGCATTCGCCAAAAATTGTATATATTGCATAATAAAACCCCAAAGTTGCATTTACAAGTACCTAAAGATTTTGGTCACCTAATCAACAAATTGTCCCAAGTCCCACAAATGAAATCAATATCAAACTGGGGGAAATCTACTCAAAAGGAGAAAGGATTCATCAAAGCAAGCTTTATTCAATCAGAGAATCAATTCATCACACTCAAAAGAGGAACACTTGATCGAATCTACATCCCAACCCAATTTGAACCTAAAAGAAAATTTTGATCCAAGAACTGAAATGACCTTACCTTTATCAGGATTAAAATTATGAAATGGATGGAACTACACTTGAAATATGGATTTGAAAAACATTGCAAAATTTTTCTAAGTGTTGATTCAATTGATGAAATCATGTCTTTCTAGTGAATCGATGAAAGTTTTAGACTAGACAAGCTATGATGAAAGGATGATATTTTTCTTGATTTCTGAATGACTGTCTTAAAATCAAAGTTTTAAATAATGTATTATTTTTCTAAGGACGTGATCATCAAAGAATCATTGAGGACTTGTACATAGGATAAAACTAAGATTTTTGGTTGTCTACGCAAATGGATACCTTGGCTATTTTGATCTTCAATATCATAATACTATAATCCACTTGCAACATAGAATCTGACAAAATCAGTATTCACACTCTCATGATTGGCTTCAATCAGTGATAGTCATACTAAAGAGAGAGGGGAAAGAAAATAAAGAGGTGCAAAAAGTATTCATATCATCATAGTTGAACTAGTGATGGTTGTACTAAAACGAGATTCCAAAAATGCTCAATGATGATTATAAGCTCCAAATTTTGAATAATGACAGTTAGATGCATACATCTTAGATTAAGTACATTGTATATATTTTTTTGCCTTTCTTAGCTTAGTTTTCAAGGGGGGAAATGAAAAAGGGGGTACATTAATAATCTTGGAGAGTCAAAACATTAAAGAAATGGGGGGTTCAATTCAAACGTCTTATCCTTGATTTCAATTAACAAAGTGAGATTAGATTTTGCATTCATGCATAGCATTAATCATTATTCATTAGCCATATATGAGAAAAGAAAAAGAAAAAAATTCATTACTCATACATCATTTGCATACATATAATTACATATTGAACTGCATACATTCAAAAATAAAAAAACATAGGGGCATTCATATCGACATTTCCATAAAACACTTTGCATCCATACATTGAAAAAAAGAGAAAAACATGTCATAGAATCCATACATCAATGCATTCATCTATTTATATCATAAAATAAGATACATTTCATGCATGACATAATCACAAGTAAATGCATCATAAACACTATATAGCTGCATATAATGATAATCTCATAACAAATACATTAAGAGAATCAAGGAAGTATATCATCATATAAGTGTTCATCAAATAATCTAGTACATCAGTATATCAAGATACAAATGTCATGAAAGTGATACATCAAGTGTTCTAATCAATAAAATAGCATGAAACATGATACAAGGACATCAATAATGAGTAACTCTGTCATCAAATAATCAAGCTCCCATGGCAGCACCCGATCCATCCCCAACACCTGATCCATTTGGACCTCTACCATCCTATCTATCCTATGAGGGAGGAGCCTAAGAAGTGCTTGCTATGCTATGGCTCTTTGCCATCATTGTCATAAACTACTACATCAAGGTAGCAACTTGATCTAATCGGCCAACAATAGTGGATATCTCTGTCCTCAATGACTGCACCTCTCATGCTACACTATCAATGCTAGGAGTAGCCTGTGAACTCTGGCCCATATCCTATGACTATTGCACCTATGGAGGCACCTGCTATGCTAGAACCTGATCCTATTGTGCTAAAGCAACTCTCTATAACTGAACTAAGGGATCCTATCCACTAGGAATCTATTGAGCTATATGTACCTATCCCTACTGTCTTTGTTGTCGATGCTATCTATGTTGTCTATCCACTACTACTCTAGGGCATACCTTAGCTACATCATTCTATCCTCTAGCTCTAGCCCTATCCCAGACATGTCCACCCCTCACCCATGGTCCATCTTGTGCTCTACCAATAACCCGAGGTGCTCTCTTTCCTCACCATCTCTGATGTCTCCTACCACCACCATTACCACCATCATCACTGCCACCACCATCATCTCTCTCATCATGGCTTGGGATAGGCTTTACTGGATCAGTAAATCGAGGAAACCTATTACAAGACCACTAGTCTTGATACTCATGTGACATCCCACCATCTGCAACACCTCAAAGCATCTCCCATTTGTAGTATGCCAAACCAGTGATCTGATCACATGCAAACTTATAATCAATCAAAGGACCCCACATTGATCGCTCTACTTGTACTCGAGCATATAATGCTACACCCTATGGAATATTCTATACTCTACCATATTGGTGAGACATTCAGCTAAAGCAAAAATGCTCAATCATAGTAGTAGCCCTGTCAATAATCCATTAAGGAGCAAACATATAGGGAAGCTCATCATCATCCTCCCTCCAGCACTCACAACCAATATATGGTCACCATTGAACTTGATCAAGATCATCAATCACTTGGCACCAATACTCAAGCTTGCCCAGATGATGTTGGACAACCATGTTGCTATATAGAAAAGCATATGGGAATTGTCGACGATGAATCCTATATGAAATAGGCCTAGTAATGGGAAGGTGCTCCCATACCCACAACTGTAGAATCATTGCACCTATTGACAATGAATCACTCTCTCTGTAGACAACCTCATGAAAATCATGGTAAAGTTGTGCCAACACACATGAGCCCTGACTAAATCATCAAGGTTGAGCAAGTAAATCCTCGAGGATCCTGCCCCATCCAACTGAGAAACCACGACCTCGCCGGTTGGGAATCAACAATCCATCGATAAGAGCACCAAGAACCATTGGCAATGTCGGAAAAGAAGCAAACTATGGCCAAGTAATAGTATCATCATCTATAGTGTTGTCTCCAAACACTCATCTACAGACTGTGCTATCATAAATAGAATCATAATATACTAACTCTCCTCAGAAAGGAATATGTAATAGTCTATACACATCCTTTGGAGTGATGGTCATCTCTTTGAAAGGAAGGTGGAAAGTATTATGGTCGGAGTGCCATCTCTCCACCATAGTAGTTAGAAGACCATGGTTTAGCTAGAACCGTGGCATGTCCAAAAGAAAACTAAGGCCACACATCTCAATAATACGATACTCTACCAGATTCAAAGCCTAACGAAGATCAATAACCCATGATGCAACAGACTGTATGTAAAGAGTAGGGAAGTGTGCCTATTTGGCAAAACAAAGGAATCATATCAGCATACCATATCAAGGAATCATCTAAAGTCAATCAATTTTATCAAAAGTATCAAGCAATCACACCCAGTACCATTTGTTCATGTCTCTATGTCCTGAGAATGAAGTATCAATATCCATCATATCAGTTTTTACACTGATTGATTTATCCTATTAGTTTTTATCCTATTAGATTGACAAATCACATTCATTGGTACCATTATCTTGATATCCTAATCAATTGTTTTGTTTAAACACAACATACCTAATCTTATCATTGGAATCGATCATCTAGAGTTATCAAATTTTTCATAAAAAAAAATCAAGTACAAGTGAAAAATTTTCAAAAATCTTTCAGGCGTGATTTTTCACATAACACATGACATTTTATCTCACATGATGCAGAAAAGATGTCAGGTGACACTTTATTTGTCCTAAGTAGTAATTTAGGTTTCACATGACACTTTATAATGCTAGGCGACATTGAATAAAGCCTAGGTGACAATGAAAATCTAGGGTTTAACACATGAAAAAACATATGCAAATTGGCATTAAAACACTAAGGCTATGCAGAATCATATTCTTCTCAAGCAAAAATGAAAAATTGTTAAGTGACAATTTACTATGTGGAGACGTGAGTAAAGAGCGTGGATGCGACACTTTAAAGGCTAACATGACATTAAAACTATCCTATGCGTGAATTTGCAAAATCAAAACAACGATGACATGGAAAAGATGCAATAAATGCTATAAATGAGCAATAAATGCAACAAGGAAGTTAAAAATGACTCACTAGAGGTCTTTAGTTAGGTGATCTCTGATAGTGTCGACATCTCTCAAACCAATGCTCTTTGATAGGAACAACCATCTCGAAAATCAAAGGAAGCTCAGAGCAAAATCTCAAAAGTCAAAACTAAAAATGAATAGTAAATCTAGGTTTTTCAACCTATTTAAGCTAATTTGACCTAATTTAGAGGTGAAATTTTGACTTTGACCTATATTAACCTATCACATCAATCAAGGTAAATTGTGAATCATGGCATATCATCAGTGTTTTTCAGAAATGAAAACATATTGGATCAATCAATCAATCAAAAATTTTCAAATCAAGCATCAATATGTTTCATTTCCGAGGGGGCATACCATCAGATAATCAGATCAAATCAGTAGTAACATCATCAAAAATCAAGAGACCGATCATCAAATCAAAGCAAAAGATTTTATCAGGAAATTTTTCATAATCAAACAAATGGGGCATCACATCAAAATCAATCAACAAAGCAGGTATCATATCAAGATCCATCATATCGAGAAACATCATCAGAATGACCATCATATTAGAATGATCATCAGAACCACATCAATTGAGAGTTTCATATTGATCATATCTGCATCAATCTCATATCAAAAATCGAGGACCAACCATCGAAAGACATCAAATGAACATCAAAGATCAACCATCAATGAATCGGGACCCATCATCAAGCCAGATCAGAGTATTCTTTGAATCGACATGCTTCACACGTCAACTCAAATAGGGGCATTTGTAATCACCTAAAAATGGACAAAGATCAAATCAAAGCAAATCAAGTCAAATCAAAGAAAATCAAGGACATAATTGAATCAATTGAATCACAAAGCACAATTAGCCAATCAAAATTAAAATCAAATCCTAATTCAAGATCAATCAAAATTTAGAGCATTTCAATCAAGTGCAATCAAATCAAAATACAATTAAATCAAATAATTGTATAGTCTTGGATTAAATTAAATTCAACCCATTCAAGGGTTACATGGCTAAACAAAATCAATTAAATCAATTAATAAATCTTAATTACTCTCAACAACCACAAAGGGAGGAAATTCAATCAACCAATGAGATTTAAGGAAAGGCATTCACATGGATCAAGCCAAATTCAATCTCAATCACTCAAAGTGAAAGAGAATCTTGTCCATTGATCTTTTCTACTTGTCCCAAGCTTTGAGGACACAAACTTTGCATTGTCTTCAAAGGGTGGAACCAAGGACTCAACCAAGGTTTAATCACAATCAACTACACTAAACCCCCTACCATTGGGAAAATCTATAAAAGGAAGATCGAATTCCTTCATTAAATTATCAACCACACATCTGAGAATTGCATTGAACCTCTTGCAATTTGAGTTTAGAAAGGCATTTAAGAGCTTCATTATCATTTACTTTGATATAATTGTTAGTTTTAACTTGTTTATCTTATCATTCTCATTCTAGGACTGTCATTAATGGCAGCTTGCTGAGAGATTTGCATTAAAATTCTTAGTTAGAGAGCCATAGGATGCTCAATTGATCATCAACTTGCTAAATAGTTTCTCTATTGTGGTTTATTTAGTTACTATTTCATTTATTGTTCAACCTTAATTCTATGAAGATACTTTCCCTAGTATACAATAACAAATAAATACTCTTGTGTTTGTGTGTGGATAATCACATTAGTGCACTAGTAATATAATAATGAGATAGGCACGTCAAGGGGATTTGATACATTATCACAGCAAAACCATAAACATTTGAATAAATTCACTTGAAGGTTGAGAGTGCTGGGATATAATATGACATAAAAGAGGATGGTGGAGAGGGGCCAAAGGCACACCCTAACCAGGTCCACCTTGCAAAGATCACACACGAAAGCAACAAACACACAAGTGTGAGAGAGAGAATGCATATAACTTTCATATATTTATTCCAATTGATTCATACATGTCAGGATGTAAGGCCTTCCTGGTTTAGGCTAGAGATTACAATTCAAGTATAGAAGTCCTCCAACATGCAAAGATCTAAAACAATCTTCAAACTTCTAGCTTCTATCTTTATCCCAAAAATTGACTCCCTAAACTACAACCAAAGATTACATTATATACAAAAGGCTACCAAACAAGTCGGCCTTCATATCCATCATCAACAAAAGGAATGACTAGATCTAGGTACACACGCTCCCCAATGATAGATTCCAACATTAAATCTATGACCAACATTAATTGCAAGAGCCGGCCTCAACAGGAAACTAAAACAAACAACTTAGTAAGCAAGGATACCAAGCACTAGACAAGCATCACCAAGTGTCAGGGAAATAACTGACCAACCCCACTAAACAAAGGAAACCTAGCAACACCGAACCAACTCGATCAAAGAAGGAACCGAGCAACATAGGAAAACACAAACATGTTTTTGGTGACATAGGATTTCCAAGGACCCAAGATGCTCTTGCATCAGACACTTGGGGTTATTTGAAATGATTCTCCTAATTATGAAGCAAGTGCAATTTGATCTAAATCAAACTCAGATTATGAAATCCATGAAATTTCTTCAATCGATCTATTCTTCCACTTTACTAGATATTCCATATACTATTTTCCTCTTCTACTTTTGCCAATTCTTTGTTCCAAAATCTGCTCAACTTCTTCTATTTCTTTCTTAGGATAATCATTTGGTATTGTCATTTCTTAATCTGACTCATGGTACTCATACAAATTGGTAATGTTGAATATAGGTGATATTACCATGTCATCAGGTAACTCAATCTCATAAGAATTTTCACTGTAAAATCTCTTCAAAATCTTGCAAGGACCAAACTTCTTCATTTTCAGTTTCCCATATGTTCCAATAGGAAATCTACCTTTCTTCAAATGAACCATTACTTCATCACCGACAGAAAATGTCTTCTATTAGAATAACTCAGAGGGAGGGAGGGGGGGTGAATTAGTTAGATCAGTTATCATACAATCCCAAATACAAAGATGTAACACTTAAAACAATTCCAATAAATTTTGTAGCTCGGTAACATAAACTATTAAATTATCTATGCCTTTTACCGATTACTAGTTAATTTAACTCACTATGATTACCGACCGAATCAAATATGCAGTATGTAAAGTATGACAATAAAATAATCATCACAGAAACACATAACACAATGATTTAACGTGGAAACTCTACTAAGGAAAAACCACCTAGGACCGGTAACCCAAAATAATTTTCACTCTTCTGAAGTGAGCTCGGTGAAGAGCCAACCTTGTTAAAGGTTACAAACACACTGTTAGGTGTGACCTTGTTAGAGGATTTAAGACTAATAGTTAAATTTTGACCAACATTCACTATGGGGTCAATAAGATAACAATGTACATTCCTTGAACGACATAGGGGCATAACATAAGATGGTTAAGTCCACTTGGTTAGGAGATTTTCTATATCAATGGTTAAACTAAAATAGTAGTTGATCTGATTACAATACAACCTAACTTGTAGATGTTCAAATCTATTCTAAGCCCATACAAATCATCTGATCAATATTTCAATTCACTTCCTCAACTTACTTTCACTCGGTAATAGCTCTCTGACACTCGGTACTGTTCTACAGTTTGGTTCTCCTTTAACCAGTCTGATCAAGCAGGCATGAAACTGTATTCACGCAAAATCTCTACAATCTTCTTTCTTGCAGCATGTTTCAATAAAGAAACTCATATATCTTATATAGATAGATAAACTATTTTCATATCAACCATCAGATTTTGCCTCATATCCTTCTTCATTGATTTTGCGTCTAAAAGCTTCCTCGACAGTTGTTTCAGTAACACATTTCAATTCCATCCTTTAGATCTTCTTCAAAGTTTGTCAGCTATGGATCTCATAACAAACTTTATCCTCAATCTCAAAATCATAACAATTTCCAACTCATCAAATTCTATTAGCTGAATGAAGCATTTAATAATTTCATCCATACTCGGTTAACAAAGAAATGTGTCGGTGAACACAAGCTCGATTAATACTATCGCTCGGTATACACTACACTAGCTCGATGTATACTGAAGTGCTTCATTTACCGACCACATTGCCTTGTACAATTTTTCTTCCTTCTACATAATATATTAATGCAACATAATCAAGTCAACAATATGAGATCATAGACTCATCAATAAGTTACCCAAAGTATTCATTATCCTCATCTGTCTTATCCATCTCTCTCCATGTAGATATCTCAGTTCTTCATCTTTTCTCTCTTGTTTACAAATGTTTAGATGTTTGTAACTAGCATGATAAGTACTGTCAAAACTAGTTGACATCAATGACAACATAATGACTAATTTAATTATCTTACATAACATTTTAGTAGCTCGGTGATCTCTAATCATTGATCTTCAAGTCATTCAGGTATTCAATCAGTTGTAGTTCATCAATCTCTCCCTTTGGCATTGATGGAAACACAAGCAATATGAAATATGTCATGCACATACCAAACATGTATTCTACAACTATGAAAGTAAATGTTACAGCTCAGTAAGCTCTCCCTAGCTTGATTTTTAATATATTTAATCACTACGTTACATAATAGCATTACAAGTGCAGACTCTCCTTTATGGATTTGATCTTTTCAGCTCTCAGATTCTTTCTATTCTCAGCAACAAATATTCAAATCTCTCCCTAACTTTCTCAGATTATCTCTCCCTTAGATAGATATTTCATATTCGAACCTTCTCTTCTCACTGTTTATCTCTCCCTTTGACAACAATGCCAAAGAAAAACATAAAACATACAGCTCTGCAATAGCCAAGTAACTCTCTGTTGTTCGGTGTAGACAATGTATCTTTCTATGCTAATGTGAAAATCTATGTTCTAGCTCCTCAAATCTTTCACAACCTTAGACATAATCCAAAGTGTGAGCTATTTTGCATCAACATGAATGATCTTTCGATAAGATTAGGCTGATGCAACCTCTAGATCACATTAGTGATTGGTAGATAGGGGACAGACCCCAAGTCTAGTCCTCAAGTATTCAAAAGTGTCCTTTGGTAGAGGCTTGGTAAAAATATCAGCAAGTTGCTACTTTGATGTAACATATTCCAGTTTTACTTGCTTCTCCTGTACTTGTTCTCTTAAGTAGTGATACTTAATTAAAATATGTTTTGTCTTCGAATGCATTACAAGATTCTTAGAAATATTTATTTCACTAGTGTTGTTATAGTATATAATCACTAGCTCAATGATTACCTCATTCATTCCTTCCAACACTTGTTTGATATAAGCAATGTTTGAACAGTTCTAGCAACAACAACATACTCTACTTCAGTAGTAGACTGAGAAATACAAGGTTGTTTCTTACTTGTCCAAGTTACAAGTCTTTCACCAAATAAAAATGCTCCTCTAGTTGTACTCTTTCTGTCATCTATATTTCTAGCCCAATCTGTGTCAGTGTAAACTCTTAGTTCAAATTTTCCTTCCTTAGGATACCATAAACCATAATCCTCTACTTTCTTTAGGTATCTCAAGATTCTTTTCACTGCAACCATATGTGAATCCTTTGGATTGGCAGAGAATCTAGCCACAATCCCCACTACATGTGCAATATCAAGCCTACTATGCACTACATACATTAGTTTACCAATCATAGATCAGTACAATGTTTGATTTACCTCTGTAGATTCATCATCTTTTGTTAATTTTCAGCCCGTGACCATCAGTGTTCCTACTAGTTTAGCATCTTCCATGCCAAATGTTTTCAATACTTCCTTTATGTACTTTGATTGTGTGATGAAAATTCCATCATTCTACTGAATAACCTGCAAGCCTAGAAAGAATTTAATCTCTCCAAACATAGACATTTCAAATTCCTTTTTCATCTTATCAGCAAATGATTTACAAATATGATCATTTCCTCCAAAGATTATATCATCCACAAATATTTCAGCAATCAAAATAGTATCATCAAATCCTCCTTTCATGTACAAATTGTTGTTTTCACTAGTTCTTACAAAACCAATACTTAAAAGATAAGTATGTAACCTTTAATACCATGCTCTTGGTGCCTGCTTTAATCCATATAAATCATTGTGTAGTCTACATACCATGTCTTTCTGATTTAGATCAACAAACACTTCTGGTTGTTCTATGTAGACCTCCTCTTCTAGTATTCCATTCAGAAAAGCTGACTTAACATCCATTTGATAGACTTTGAATTTATTATGTGCAACATATGCAAGTAACATGCAGACTCCTTCTAGTCTAGCAACAGGTGCAAAAGTTTCACCATAATCAATACCTTCTTCTTGTGCATATCCCTTGCAAACAAGTCTAGCCTTGTTCCTTGTAACTTCTCCATTCTCATTCAGCTTATTTCTGATAATCCATTTAGTATCGATAACATTTTTATCTTTCAGTCTAGGTACTAAAGTCCATGTATTATTTTTCTCAATTTGTTCTATCTCTTCATTCATAGCATTGACCCATTCATCATTCTCAAGTGCAACCTTAACATTATTCGATTCAAACTCACAAACTAAGCATGCATGTTGTCTTAACTTACTTCTTGTCAGCATCCTAGCTTGCTTGCCTCCAATGATTTGGTTCTTAGGATGATGTCTTCTGACAAATCTTGCTAGCACTTGATCTCTTCTTTGTTCTTCATTCTGTTCAGGTTCATTTTCTTACACGGCAGCTTCTTCCTGATCCTCAGTTTCTCTCTATTGTTCCTTGGTGTTATTTTCCTGATGCTTAGTTGACTCAGCTTGTGGCTTTGGTAGGTACTCTGGATGTTCAACATAAGAAAAATACCATATTCTTCCAGCTCCTTATTGCTTTCAAATGCCACTCGGTGACCTGAGTTGTTAAGTTGTGCTACACTTAGCAAATTATAATTCAGTCCTTTTATCCAATAAGCATTATCACATCTGATTTTATCATTTATCAATAAAGATCCTTTTCCTTTAACCATGCAAGGTGTATCATTACCCATTTTTATTGAACCTCCATTATAATGCTTAAGATAATCAAACTTATCTTCATCACCAGTCATGTGATGTGTACAACCACTATCTATGATCCAAGTGTCATTTTTACTAACTTTAGAAATGAGTGTTGTTTCTACATACCTTTCCTCTTCCTCAGAATCATCTTTCATCACAACAAATACTACCTCAACATCATCATCGATATTAGTATCTATATCATTCTCCTCAGCAAAGTAACATACCTTTTTACCTTTATCTTTGTGATCTTAGGTATCTCTATTATAGTGTCGATTATCTTTGTTATTCCTTCTACCATAGCTTCCACCTCTGGATCTATCTCTATCATTCTCATCTTATTTCCTATTCTAGCATCTAGCAACAATATGACCAACTTCTTTGCAATTAAAACTAGCTAAAGGTAATTTACCCTAATATCTACCTTTACCTTTGGGCAATCTCCAGGCCATAAGTGATTCTAGTTCATCAAGCTCATCATCAGTATTGCTATCACTTTCATTCCTTATATTATGCTTACTACTAGATTTACCAATCTTAAGAGAAGACATAAAAGAAGACTCAACCATTGGTACAACACTGTTATCATAATTGTTTAGCTCAAAAGTGCTTAACTTTCCAATCAGACTATCAAGAGTAAGTGTGCTATTATGTGCATACCTTATTTCATGAACTGTAGATATTCTGATTGCATAGATAGGAAAAAGTGTTCTCAAGATTTTAGTTACCATAGTATCTTCATCAATGGTACCACTAGCTCCATGAATAGCATTGATAACCTCTTTAATTTAGTTTGAGTATTGTACTATGTTTTATCCTTCATTTTCATATCATCAAATGTGCCTCTCAAGCTTTCATCTCTAGCTCTAATCATAGTTGCATCACCACCATGTACTAGGGCAAGTTTCTCCCACATTTCCTTTGAACTAATGCAATCTATGATGTCTTGAAATTGAACATCAGTAAGAGTAGCCGCTATCTCTATCATAGTGATGTTGTGTTCATGTCAGTTTCTTAACTGATCAAGAGTCAAATGACCATGTGGTTGTAAGTAGCCATTCTCTAGTAAAGGTATAGTACATTCTCCAATTCCAGATAGATGAAGTTTCATCCAACTTTGCCATGTACTAAAGTTGTCCTTGTTTAGCTTCAACACTTCCCTCTTATACATCTTGTAATCTTTCTGCTAAAGTCCTTAAAACTCTATTCCAAGAAACCATCACTTTGATATCAATTGTTAGAATAACTAAGAGGGGGGATGAATCAGTTAGATCAGTTATCCTACAGTCCCAAATACAAAGATGTAATACTTAAAACAATTCCAATAAATTCTACAGCTTGGTAACATAAACTATTAAACTATCTGTGCCTTTTAGCGATTACCAATTAATTAACTCACTGTGATTACCGACCAAATCAAATATGCAGTATGAAAAGTATGACAATTAAACAATCATCATAGAAATACATAACACAATGATTTAACATGGAAACCCTGCTAAGGGAAAAACCACCTGGGACCCATAACCTAAAATAATTTTCACTCTTCTGAAGTGAGCTCGGTGAAGAGCCAACCCTATTAAAGGTTACAAACACACTGTTAGGTGTGACCTTGTTAGAGGATTTAAGACTACTAGTTAACTTTCAATAAGCATTCACTATGGTGTCAATAAGATAACAATGTACATTCCTTGAATAACATAGGGGCATAACATAAGACAGTTAAGTCCACTCGGTTAAGAGATTTTATGTATCAATGGTTAAACTAAAATAGTAGTTGATTTGATTACAATACAACTTAACTTGTAGATTTTCAGATCTATTCTAAGCCCATACAAATCCTCTGATCAATATTTCAATTCACTTCCTCAACTTACTTTCACTCAGTAATAGCTCTTTGACGCTCGGTACTATTTTGCAATTCAGTTCTCCTTCAACCAATCTGATCAAGCATGCATGAAACTATATTCACGCAAAATATCTACAATCTTATTTATTATGGCATGTTTCAATAAAGAAACTCATATCTCTTATATAGATAGATAAACCATTTTCATATCGACCATCAGATTTTTTCGCTTATCCTTCTCCATTGTTTTTTCCTTGTAAACCTTCCTCAGCAGTTGTGTTAGTAACACGTTTCAATTCCATCCTTTAGATCTTCTTCAAATTTTGTCAGCCATGGATCTCATAACAAAATTTATCCTCAATCTTAAAATTATAACAATTTCCAACTCATCAAATTCTGTTAGCTAAATGAAGCATTTAATACTTTCAAATCTCTTCAAAATCTTGTAAGGACCAAACTTGTTCATTTTCAGCTTCCCATATGTTCCAATAGGAAATCTACCTTTCTTCAAATGAACCATTACTTCATCACCGACTGCAAACGTCTTATGTCTTCTAGATCTATCAGCTCTTTCTTTGTATTTTTTATTACTTTTCTCCAACTTATGTTTCACATCTTCATCTAATGTCTTCATGTACTCAACAAACTTTACTCCTTCAGCACTTCTCTTTCCTTCATCAACAATATCCCTTAAATCTAATATACGTCTCGGTTGTATGCCATCTACAATCTCAAAAGGTATTTTTCTAGTACTCCTATTTACTGAATTATTGTATGCAAACCCTACTTGTTCCAACATAGAATCCCAATTACTCGATGTGTCTCCAACTAAACATCTCAAAAGATTTCCCAAGCTTCTATTCACAACTTCTATTTTTCCATCAGTCTGTGGGTGAAATGTAGAACTATATTTCAACTTGGTGCCAAAATTTCTCCAAAGGGTCTTCCAAAAGTATCTGACAAATTTACTATCTCAGTCAGAGATGATACTCCTCGGTAATCCATGCAATCTAACAATTTCCTTAAAGAAAAGAT
This sequence comes from Chamaecyparis obtusa, assembly GCA_027943335.1. Taxonomy (NCBI): domain Eukaryota; kingdom Viridiplantae; phylum Streptophyta; class Pinopsida; order Cupressales; family Cupressaceae; genus Chamaecyparis; species Chamaecyparis obtusa. Next base: position 608,000 of record BSBK01006425.1, on the reverse strand, counting down.
CTTCTATATGTATTGCATCTGATGTCTTTCTCAAGGTATAAAATGTTCCATTTTAGAAAATCTATCCACAAAACCAAATATAGAATCATTACCTCTTACTGTCTTTGGTAAGCAAAGAACAAAATCCATACTGATATCAATCCAAGGTTTCTCAGGAACATAAATTGATGTATACAATCTAGTATTCTGACTAACTCCTTTTGCAACTTGACAAATTCCACAACTTTTCATAAATTTCTAAACATCCTTATATAACTATGGCCGAAAGTATTTCTCCTTAAGCAAATTCAATGTCTTGTCAACACCAAAATGTCCAGCCAAACCACTACTATGTTTCTCTGTTATCAAATTAGTTCTCATTGATCCTCTTGGTAAACACAGTTTAATACCTTTAAACAACATACCTCCTTGAATGAAATATTCTTCCCATTTAGCACTTAGTTGATCTTGAATAGGTGCTCTACACTTTATCCATGGCTCAGAAAAATTAGGATCAAATTCATAAGAATCTCTCATGTCATCAAAACCAAGAACTTCAATTTTCATCTCGGTCATCAAAGATCTTCTTCTACTCAATGCATCTGCAACTCAATTAGTGACTCCACTCTTATGCTTTATCACAAATGTATAACTCTGTAAATACTCAACCCATTTCATATGTCTTTGATTCAACTTATTATGACTACCCAAATACTGTAAAGCTTTATAATCGGTATACAACACAAATTCACTCAGTATCAAATAATGTCTCTATTTCTTCAAGGCTTGATCAATAGCATAGAATTCTTGATCATACACAAAATATTTCCTTTCTGCATCATTCAACTTTTCACTAAAGAAAGCAACATGTTTACCTTCTTGACTCAACACAGTTGCTATTGCACTTCCACTTGCATCACATTCCACTTGAAATACCTTATTGAAATTAGGCAATGCTAACATAGGCAATTCAACAACCTTCTGCTTCAAAGTCTCAAAACTTGTATCAGCTCCATGTGTCCATTTGAATTCTCTTTCATCTCCTCTCATAGTCTTAGTCATAGCATTACAAATCGAACTAAAATTTCTAATGAACTTTTGGTAAAAACTTGCCAAACCATGAAATGATCTTACCTCACTAGCATTCTTAGGTGTAGGCCAATTTAAAATAGCTTCAACCTTTTCAGGATCCATCTTCAAACCATCTGCTGAAATCACAAATCCCAAATACACAATCTCCTCTTTCATGAAAGAACACTTTTTCAGATTTATCATCAACTTTTCTTCTTTCAACCTCTGCAATACTTGTTTAACATGAAACAAATATTCTTCTATGGTCTTACTGAATATCAAAATATCATCTAGGTATACAATCACAAATTTACCTAAGAATTTATTCAAATTTCATTCATCAATCTCATAAAAGTACTTGGTGCATTAGTTAAACCAAAAGACATAACCAACCACTCATACAAACCTTCTTTTGTCTTAAAAGTAGTCTTCCTTTCATCACCTTCTCTCATTTTGATCTGATGATACCCACTTTTCAAATCAATTTTGGTAAAATACTTTGCTCCAGTCAAACTATCCATTATATCATGCATTCTCGGTATAGGGAACCTATATTTCACTGTTATCTTGTTGATTGCTCTGGAATCAGTACACATTCACCTTTGTCCATTTTTCTTAGGTTCTAGTACAATAGGTACTACACAAGGACTCAAATTTCTTGAATCAAACCTTTCTGCAATAATTCTTTAATTTGTTGGTTCAATTCTTGATTCTTGGTAGGTGTTAACCGATGTGGTACCTTATTTGGTAAATTAGCTCCAAGGATTAGATCCATGAAATGATCAATGCTTCTCCTTGGTGGTAAACCATCAGGTACATTATCAGAAATGATCTCACTATAATCAATGAGCAACTTATCAATCTCCTCAGGGATCCTATCCTCTATTTTCTTACTTCGTTTGTTAGGAATTACAACAAAAGATACATCATTCTTCTTCAAATCCTTAACAAATTTCCTTCCTTCCATTAAGAAAACTTTCACAAATGTATAAACATTACTAACAGGTTCTTCAATCAAAGGTAACAAGATTTTTCTTCTCCCATTAGTCCAAATAGTATATTTATGTAATCTCCCATCATATATAGCATGTATATCATATTTCCAAGGTCTACCCAACAAAATATGACAACAATCCATAGGCATGATACCAGATAACACCTTATCATAGTACTTTCCAATTTTCAAATTCACATAACATTGTTCACTTACCAAGAGTGTACATTCATCTTTGATCTGTGAAATTTGATAGGGCTTCAGATGTTCAAACCTTTTCAACTACAACTTTGTAACTATTTCCTCAGATTCCAAGTTCTCCAACCTACCACTATCAATGATTACCTTCCATACTTCATTAGAAACTCTGCATCTAGTCTTGAACAAACTTTTCCTTACAAGATCTTCCTTATTAATTTCACTCCAAAGTGCTCTCCTTACCATCAAGTTATTTTCCTTCTCAGGTTCACTCGGTGACTCTTCTTGCACCAAAGCATTTCAACTGCTACTGACCTTCTTACTTGCATGTGTACACTCAAATGATCTATGTCCTTCTTCTCCATAAATGTAACAAGTTCCTCAGAAACCAACATTGTTATAACCACCTCGGTAGCTATTGCCTCTTTCTCTAGATGAATTTTCACCTTTCCACTCGGTCTTGCCTTTATCCAGATTTGGCTTTTCTGGTTCAAATCTAGTATTTTCACCATAAGATCTACCTCTTCCTCTAGGGAATCTACCACCTCTACCTCTTTGTCTTTTCTCATGTCTTTTGTTCAATTTCTCCTCGGCTTTAAATGCAAATTGATAAGCTTCTTCAATATTCTCCTATTTAACCAAACTGATTTCTTCTTGGATGGAAACTCTCAATCTAGTCAGTTACCTAGCAATTATTTCCACATCATCTTCATCATGTCTAGATCTGATATCTAATCTATAGAATTCCTCACTATACTCTTTTATAGAGCTATCTTTTTTCCTCAAACTTTGCATTTGCCTAACTAGGTTAATTTGATAATCACAAGGTAAAAACTCTCCTTTCAATTTATTCACCATTTTATTCCATACCTTAATTTTGTCTTTGTCTTTCCTCTTTCTATCCAATTGCAGATGTTCCCACCACAAGGATGCATGACTCTTCAACTTTATGCTTGAAAATTTCACCTTCTTTTCCTTAGGAACATTTCATACTCAAATTAATTTTCCACCTCAGTGATCCAATCCACCAATTCATTAGAATCCAATTTTCCACTATATTTAGGAGGATTCAAGTGTGGTGTGGACTTAAAATTTTTCAAAGCCTTCAAAAATCTTTCCTCACCTTGATCAATCACTGATGTAGGTTCTACATCAACTTGTTCTTCCTCAATTTCATCATCACTAACATCTTCAAGATGTCTTCCTCTTCTCTGGGTTATTTCAACAGCTTCCAATCTAGCAACAAGTTGTCTCAACATGTATACCAATCCTGGATCTGCATCTCACCTCCCATGAACCATCTTGAACCCCTATGAAATTACAAACTAGGTCACAATCTGCTACCCCACAAAAAATTAACTAGGGTTTGACAAGAAGGAACCCTCAAACCTAGATTCACAAACCTAGATCTAGATCTCACCTCACTCTAATACTACCTGACACAAGGGATGATGGTGGAGAGATTCCAAAGGCACACCTTAACTAGGTCCACCTTGCAAAGATCACATGCATAAGCAAAAAACACACAAGTGAGAGAGAGAATGCAGATAAATTTCATATATTTATTCCAATTGATTCATACATGTCGGGCTCTAAGGCCTTCCTGGTTTAGGCCAGATATTACAATTCAAGTACATAAGTCCTCCAACATGTGAGGATCTAAAATAATCTTCAAACATCTAGCTTCTATCTCTATCCAAAAAAATGACTCCCTAAACTACACCCAAAGATTACATTATATATAAAAGGCTACCAAACAAGTCGGCCTTCAAGGATGATGGGGAGATTGGGATAGACTAGCTTAGTCTATGCTCCCTGATCCTTATCTTGGATCTCTAGTGTTCTCTACCCACACTCTATGGTCTCTAGGATGCATCTACTCAATAGGATCCCCTGACCTAGCCCAATCTAGCCACCAATGTTAAGTTCTCCTTCTCCTTAGCTTTCTTTCACACTCTCTAGCTTCATACCCTTACATAGGCTAATAAGGGTTCCTTGGCTTTCTCTCCTTCTCAATCTCTAACAAGGGTGAATATGTCTCCCAAGTTTTTTTTGTGAACAACTAAGTGACTCCAAGAGGTTGGGTAAGTTGGCTTTTTACCCAATCTCATCTTTTCTTCCCAAAATAGGGCTACTAGAAAAGAGCCCCAATTAGGCCTCCTCTCTGGGTTTATAGGACCTTTGACCTAACTCCTTCACCAAATCATGGCTTATCTTCCATAGAGACTTCCATTCATTTCCCCATCCCTTAAGGATTTTTAGCGATTTAGGTCTTCAAACATCCGTACAATGCCATAACCAGAAATGAGGGTTTCTAGGGCTTTTTGAGCTTGGCAAAGTCATAGAGTTGGTTTTCTTGTATAAACACCTTTAATGGATTTTTGGAAACCTCTCCTTCTCATAAATTAACCTTCTCTCATCCTTCTTGAACTCCTCCAAAGTATTTTCCTTGAAGTCTTCACCCTTGTCTTCTAGAGCCTTCACAACGCTGACCTCACCTAGTCGGGCATATTCCAGGCTCGCCTAGGGATTGGTAAAATAAATGCTTTCACACACATTCTAGGGCCCTACTTTCATATATAAACAAAATAGGGTCTTTAATACGATATCCCAAGGTTCTATGGTGTTTCCATGGTGGGGATAGGAGTTTCAAGCCCATATTTACATGCCTCTCCAAATTGGACAGAGGACTGGTGGATTCAAACTATAAACAAAAACACACACAAATTTGTAGAGAAATTACTCTAAACACACCAAAATGAAAGGAAATACACAAATGCAAATGTACAATGCCAAAGATCTTAAGTTCTATTCCTTAACTCCTCAAATTCATGCCATTAGTATCGACTGGCACCCAAATTACAATCACAGTTTGGTTTTACTAACTTAGAGCCATACACAATGACCTCTAACCCTTGGATTAGGGTTTTTCCAAACATAAATAATATTTTCCTCAAGGTTTGAGCTTAGTTAGGGCTCTTAGCTGCTTGGGTAAGTTTTGGACCCAAATTGGAAAAAGTTGCTAAGCAACTTTGAAAAGTTGCTATGCAACTTTTTGAGCAACTTTTGTTGCTTGAGCAATTTTTTCTCTCTTCACATCCTAAGACCATTCTTAGGTCTAAAAAAAGCACACATGTGCTAAAACATTCTAAACCCCTATTTTAAGACTTTGATCTATTCTAAGGTCATGTGACATTAGGATAACATCATTCCCTGAGTCACTGTACAGTCATAAAGAAAGATAAGGATATGACCCTAGGATCCTAACTAGACCCTACACACACCAAATGAGCTCATGGCTCTTATTCTACTTACAAGACTTCATTAATAAGTTCTCCATAAAAAAATTTATGATGGTAGGAGCCCTTATAATGGTGCTCCTTCACCATACTCCCCCTCAGCATAGATTAAGGCACCTTGGGATTGAGAAGGGCTAGGTCTATGCCTAGTTTCTTGAACTGGCTTTCCTCTACCCAAGTAGCTTCAGACTCAGCTTGACCTTCCCATTTTACTAAGTTCTCCATATACACTTGATGCCTAGTGTAATTATTCACTCTAGATTCCAAGACCTATTCTTCTATAGGCTACTTCCTTTTGGGCATGGCATTGCTATCTAGATCCTGCATCACCTTTGATTGATCCTCACTTTCCTTTTCTATATCTCCTTTGAACAAGACTAGGTTAGCAACATTGAACACTAGTGAGATAGCTAGATTTGATGGTAGATCCACCTTATAGGCATTTTCACCATATTTGGTAAGAATTTTACAAGGCCCTACTCTTCTCATTTGCAACTTAGTAGGCATACCTTTTTGCATCCTTGCTTTTCTTAGATGGACCATCACATAGTCCCCTACCTTGAGCTGAACTTCTTTTCTTCTTTCATCTACTTTAGCCTTTAGCTTTTGAGTGGACTCTAGGATGGCCTTCTTGATCTATTCTTGTACCTCCTTAATAGTTTGAGTGAAGTCCTCTACTTGGCCACTCTTCATCTCTATTGAACCAAGGTCCCTTAGCTCACACACTCCTCTAGGGTGTCATCCATACACAACCTCAAAAGGACTCCTACTTGTGGTCCTATTAAAAATATCATTATAGGCATACTCTACTTGTGGAATGACTAGATCCCAAGTCTTCCCATACTCCTTGGTCAAGCACCTCAGAAAATTGTCCAACGCCCTATTTGTAACTTCAATTTGACCATCAGTTTGTGGATGGTAAGCTGAGCTGAATGAGAGATTAGTTCCTAACCTTTTCCATAAGGTTTTCCAAAAATGACCCATGAACTTACTATCCCTATTTGACACAGTGCTCAATGGGAGTCCATGAATCCTTACAATCTCCTTGAAGAAGAGATGTGCTATATAGCTTGCATCCTGAGTAGTTCTACATGGAATGAAATGACTCATCTTAGAGAGCTTGTCTATTACAACATAGATGATATCCATACCTTTTTTTTGGGGGGGGGAGTCCAACCACAAAGTCCATGCTTACACACTCCCAAGGTCTATTTGGAACTGGTAATGGTTGATAAAGCCCTACATTGCTTGAACCTCCTTTAGCCCTTTGGCACACACCACACTGTCCACATACCTTCTTACATCCCTTGGCAACTTAGGCCAAAAATAGTACCTCTGTACCAACTTTGTGGTTTTTTTAATGCCAAAATGCCCACTTAGGCTCCCATTATGCTTCTCATGGATCAGATTTTCCCTCATAGATCCTCTAGGCACACATAGTTGATTACCCTTGAACAAGAGTCCATTTTGAAGGGTGTAGTTTGCATACTCACTATGAAAGAGATTCTCAAACTCTTGACATAAATTATAGGCCTTGGAGAAGTCTTCATCCTCCTCATAAAGATCCTTGAATCATGCTATTCCTATGCTCTACAATTGGACTTCTTGGATAGTCAATTGTTTTCTACTGAAGGCATCTGCTACCTTGTTGAGCTACCCCTTCTTATGCTTAATAGTGAAAGTGAAGGATTAGAGATACTCCATCCACTTCAAGTGTCTATTAGTAAGCTTCTCTTGAGTATTAATGTAACTCAAGGCTTGGTTATCTATGAACAACATAAATTCTTTTGGAAGGAGGTAATTCCTCCACTTCTTGAGGGATTGCACTAATGCATATAACTCTAGATCATAGGCTGAATACCTTTTCTTTTCTTCATTGATTTTCTCACTGAAAAATGCCACAGGCATTCCCTCTTGACTCAATACACCCCCTACTACAATAACACTTGCATCACATTCAATGGTGAATGATTTGTCAAAAGTAGGTAAGAGTAAGATAGGATTGGTAGATACCTCTCGCTTCAATGTTTGGAATGCTTTGTCAGCTTCCTCTATCCACTTGAGCTTAGTCTTAAGTCCTCCCTTGATGATGTCAAGTACTAGTGCACATATGCCACTAAAATTTCTCACAAATTTCCTATAAAATTGTGCCAAACTATGAAAGATCCTAACTTCAGTCCTTGTTTTTGGGGCAGGCCAATTCAAGATTGCCTCCACCTTGCTTGGGTCCATCTTCAAAGTACCCTTGGACACCACAAATCCCAAGTAGACTAGCTCTTGCTGCATAAATTCACATTTCTCTAGGTTGATAGCCAATTGCTCCTCATGTAGCCTCTTTAAGACTAACCTTAAGTTCTCAAGGTGTTCTACTTTGGTTTTACTATAGATGAGTATGTCATCTAGGTACACCACCACAAACCTACCAGTGAAGTCCTTCAAGACCTCATTCATCAACCTCATGAAGGTGCTTGGGGCATTAGTAAGCCCAAATGGCATCACAAGCCATTCATACAATCCATCTGTGGTTTTAAAAGTGGTCTTCCACTCATCACCCTCCTTAATCCTTATTTGGTGATAACCACTTTTGATATCCAAATTTGAAAAATAAATAGCCCCTCCTAAACAGTCCATCAAGTCCTGTATCCTAGGAATTGGAAATCTATACCTGATAGTAATCTTGTTGATGGCCCTTGAATTAGTGCAAAGTCTCCACTTGCCTCCCTTCTTGGATGCCAATACCACCAAGACTGCACATGGACTAATACTTTTCTTGATCAGTCCTTGATCCAATAACTCTTGCACTTGCCTTGCTACTTCTTTGTTTTGATCAGGGGTAAGCTTGTATGCTGCTTTATTAGGGAGATATGCACTGGGTACAAAGTCTATTTGATGACTTATAGCCCTTCTTGGAGGAAGTGTTGTAGGTGCTCCATCACTTACAATGTCTTTGAATTCAACATTTGCTTCACCTCCTTAGGTGTCTCTATCTCCAACTTGTGTTCCTCCTCTTTTGGTTTCACAACAATGGCACATCCCTCTATTTCATCATCATGTACAAAGTGTAGGAATTCCTTCCCACTACTAAGAAATACACTAGGTGTCCTTGAGGCTCCTTCATCACTCTCTGTCAAAGATTGAATCTTGAATGTTTTTCCATCCTTCTTAAAGGAAATGGAGTTCTCTTCTCCATCATAGATCACTTTCCAATCAAATTGCCAAGGTCTTCCCAATACGATATGGCAAGCATCCATGGGTAGGACATCACAAAGAACCTTGTCCCTATATCCTCCAATGGAAAACTCCACCCATGTCTGCTCATTCACTAACACACTCTACTCTTGGTTCAACCTAGTCACCTTGTAAGGGTTTGCATGGGGAATCTTTGTAAGTTTTAGGTTCTTTGTTGCTTCATATGATATGATATTGTTAGTTGATCCTAAATCAACTATCACCTTGCAAACTTTTCCTTGGATCTTGCATCTGACTCTAAAAAGATCTCTCCTTTATTTGGGTTCTCCTTGAGTAGGTTGCCTTATGAGCACTCTCCTAAACAACAAGTTCTCCCCCATCTCTAATTCTAGTTTGCTTACCTCACTAGTACATGAACTATTGCCATCTTCTTGGGCATAAGCTACCCTCTTTTCAATCCTAGAGCTTGTCAGTTTATCAGGACACCTATAAGCAGGGTGTCCGAGCTATCCACATTGATAACATTTCATTGTGGCAAAGTAGGAACTACTTCTTCCTGCAGTTCTTCCTCTATTACCATAAGACCCCCTTCCTCTACTAAAATTACTCCTTGTACTAGTTTCTACAACTTGTTCTAAGAGTCTACTCTCTCCTTGGCTTCTTGAGTCACCTCCTCTACCACTAGAACCTACTCTTTGACCCCCTCTAGAGTCTCTACCTTTGCCTCTATTTTTAGAGTTGGCTTCTTGCTTCCTTCTCTATTTTTATTCTATCTTTTGTGCCATATGTTGACACCCAAGTACTATGGTAGGAATGAACAAATTCATCTCCTCTGCTATACTCCATTTTAGCCTGCTCAAGTATCTAGCCACCTTGATGCTCTCCTCTTCCTTGACTTTGGACCTTAGGCTCAATTTATGAAACTTCTCTATATAGGAGGCAACATCCATCTCTTTTTGTCTTAGATTCAACCTCTTTCTATCCTACTAGATTTCAAAATCTATAGGTAGGTAGGTTTCTTTCACCTTATTGACCATAGCTTTCCAATTCGCAATTAGATTCTTTCCCTCTTTCTCCCTTTCTTCCTAGGGATAATTCCACCAAGTTAGAGCTTGGCCTCTTAATCTAGATTTGGCCACTTTAACCTTTGTGCTTCAAAGATCTCTTCACATTTGAAGTGATTCTCCATACCCTCTATCCATTGCATGACAAGTTCTGTGTCCATTCTGCTAGTAAGTAGTGGAACACCTTCTAGTGCCTTGCCAGTGATAGCCTTTATTGCCTTCAAGAACTACTCATCTTGAGGAGGATTAGGTGTAGGAACCTCATCATCTATAGTCTTCTCTTTCTCTTTATTATCTTGTTCCTCCATTGTATCACTCACCTTATCTGCCTTTGCTTGGACATCATCCAAGAGTTATTCCATCTGAAACAATCTTTCTTCCAGGAGTCTATTTGCTTCCTCCTGGTCTTCTACTTTCTTAGCTAGCTCCACATTAGTCACCATTTTCTTCTTCTATGATGACCCTACTAATTCTTCTAGAGGTTGAAAAATTCACTCTTCAACTATCCACTTCCCAAATCTTGTCGCTCTGATACCAATCTGATGGGGAGATTGGGATAGACTATCTTAGTATATGCTCCCTGATCCTTATCTTGGATCTCTAGTGTTCTCTACCCACACACTATGGTCTCTAGGATTCCTCTACTCAATAGGATCCCCTGACCTAGCCCAATCTAGCCACCAATGTTAAGTTCTCCTTCTCCTTAGCTTTCTTTCACACTCTCTAGCTTCATCCCCTTACATAGGCTAATAAGGGTTCCTTGGCTTGCTCTCCTTCCCAGTCTCTAAAAAGGGTGGAGATGTCTCCAAAAAATTTTTTGTGAACAACTAAGTGACTCCAAGAGGTTTGGTAAGTTGGCTTGTTACCCGATCTCATCTTTTCTTCCCAAAATAGGGCTACTAGAAAAGAGCCCCAATTAGGCCTCCTCTCTGGATTTATAGGACCTTTGAACTAATTACTTCACCAAATCATGGATTATCTTCCATAGATACTTCCATTCACTTCCCCATCCCTCAAGGATTTTTAGTGTTTTAGGTCTTCAAACATCCGTACAATGCCCTAACCAGAAATGAGGGTTTCTAGGTATTTTTGAGCTTGGCAAAGTCATAGAGTTGGTTTTCTTGTATAAACACCTTTAATGGATTGGTGGAAACCTCTCCTTCTCACTAATTAACCTTCTCTCATCCTTCTTTAACTCCTCTAAAGGATTTTCCTTGAAGTCTTCACCCTTGTCTTCTAGAGCCTGCACAACGCCAACCTTACCTAGCCGGGCATAGTCCAAGCTCGCCTAGGGCTTGGTCAAATAAATGCTTGCACACACATTCCGGGGCCCTTATTGCACATATATATAGAATAGGGTCTGTACTACCATATCCCAAGGTTCCATGGTGTTTCCATGGTGGGGATAGGAGTTACAGACCCATATTTACATGCCTCTCCAAACTGGACAGAGGACTGGTGGATTCAAACTATAAACAAAAACACACACAAATTTGTAGATAAATTACTCTAAACACACAAAAATGAAAGGAAATACACAAATTCAAATTTAAAATTCCAAATATCTTAAGTTCTATTCATTAACTCCTAAAATTCATGCCATTAGTATCAACTGGCACCCAAATTACAGTCATAGTCTAGTTTTACTAACTCAGAGCCGTACACAATGACCTCTAACCATTGGATTAGGGTTTTTCCAAAAATAAATAGTCTTTTCCTTGGGTTTTGATCTTAGTTATGGCTCTTAGCCACTTGGGTAAGGTTTGGACCCAAATTGGAAAAAGTTGCTATGCAACTTTTTGAGCAACTTTTGTTGCTTGAGCAATTTTTGTTCTCTTCACATCCTAAGACCATTCTTAGGTCTAAAAAAATAAAACATGTGCTAAAATATTCAAAACCCCTATTTTAAGACTTTGATCTATTCTAAGGTCATGTGACATTAGGATGACATCGTTCCCCGAGTCACTATACAGTCATAAAGAAAGACAAGGCTATGACCCTAGGATCCTAACTAGACCCTACACACACCAAATGAGCTCATGGATCTTATTCTACTTACAAGACTTCATTAAGAAGTTCTCCACAATAAAATTTTTGATGGTGGGATCCCTTAGGGGTGCTCCTACACCAAAGGAAGTACCAGATCTAGGTCCACATGCTTCCCAATGATAGATTCAAGTATTAAATCTATGACCAAAATTAATTGAAAGAGTCAGCCTCAATAGGAAACTAAAATAAACAAATCAATCAAAAAGGATATCCAAGTTCCATACAAGCATCACCAAATGTCGGGGAAATAACTGATCAACCCCGGTAAACAAAGGAAACTGAGCAACACTAAACCAACTCGGTCAAAGTAGGAATCGAGTAACACAGGAAAACACAAACATATTTTTGGTGACACGGGATTGCCAAGGACCTAAGATGCTCTTGCATCATAATAATAGATTTGATGTTGAAGGGTTATAAACATGAGGTTGGACCAAGAAGGGTACATTACAAGTGATCCATAGGGAAAACATATATTGGAGACTCTACACAAGAAAGAGATGAGAATCATTATTTATAATAGGTTTTCGTCAAGGATATAAATTTGATGACAAAATATTATATTTATTAAGGGAATCAAGTTAAAGTTTTTTTTGTTCCTGAATGTAAACCGATTTTTATTTGGGAACTTTAAGGTGTATTAAGTAAGATCCAATAAGGGATCATTACAAAAAACACCTGGAAATAAAAAGATTAACACATATGGTATTTTTTCCTAAATTCACTAAAGAATAGGTCATATATGTACTGAGTCATGTGCATGAAGAATTTATGTGGTTATATGAGGAGAAGCCAATCAAAATAAAAAAAGAGCTAATTCATATTGTCATTGGCTTACCAACAGAAGGAAAATAATGCACTCTATGAGTGAGCAACATGGATGAGCTCAGACAAATAACTGAGACATATAAGGATGGAAGAGCTACGAGAGTACACAAGGTCAAGGACCTAGAAATCTAGTTTGCAATAGTGATCATTGGTTACAAAGTATACCAATCCAGTCAACTGAATAGTGTACCTGGTAGTGTTGTATATGTAGCCTATGAGATAGAAAAATTAGGAAAAACTTATGATTTGGCAGACATGTTTCAAACACAACTATTTGTAAATATGAATTGACTGTAGAGGGATTGAAAGAAATAAATTAAGTATGCATCATTTATTATTTGTTTATACTTTTATGTGAATAATTTCTTCCCGGGCATAGGAAATGTAAATTAGAAAATAGATAGACTAGTAATTTATGAGATATATGATTATATTTCACAATTAGGTGAAGAATACAATCAAATCATGTGGGGATATTTTAAGGAATTTCAAATCAAAATGAAAAAATGATATCGAGTACCTCCATTGGTAGTAGAGAAGTATAGAGATACTATTTTCTTTCTTGTAGATACTGAGACTTGCAAGATCCAACCTATACAACCAAGAACATATTTGGTACCATCATTTGGATATGATGTCAGTGAGGATGTTGTGGTGAGATGTGCAGATCACATACTGAGTTTACCTATTGACAGAAAAGCTGAAAATTTTGGAACATATGAAGAAGTATATGAAAGAATAACATTGAAAATCAAAAAGCCAAAAATTATGAAGAAGAAAGAGAAAATGTTGAAGATTTTAACAAAAAAATATGGAGAAAGTGAAGAGGAGATAAGTAATCAACTAGAAGCTACATAGAAAAAATCCCTACCAATTATTCAAGATATTGACGAAAGTGCAAAAAAGGAAACAGAACTGAGAACACAAAGCACTATCAGAAGGCAAGGGAAAGAAGCACTAAAGATAGAAGAAAATTTGACAAAGAAAATAATTAGAAGGAATAAATCTCAAACTTCAAATACTAAAAAAAGAACTACAAGGAGTCAAGAAAAAACTCAACCAACAAAGAAGCTATAGTTTGAAGAAGAAGAAGAAGACACAAAATCTAGGAAATCATGTCATGGGAAAAGAAATCAGGAAGGAAATAGTTTAAGATATTGAAAAATCCTACTAAGATGGCACAATACATAACTGACATAGGATTAGTTGGTAGAATCAACCCCACTTCCTCTGTAAAATTTTTGGAAGCAGACAAACAACTAATTGAAGATACAATTGTAAAACATTTCCATACATACAAGTACCCTGTTGATATCAAAGATAATGTACCAAGAGAATTATATAAAACTCTAATTGTAAGATGGAACTTAGCACATCATAGAGTGGAAGAGATAAGAGAAAAGGTATTGAAGAAACTTATTCCACATTTATCTGATAATGATATAGAGATTTTTGTAGAGAATCATAAAAGAGCATTCAGAACAAAAACTCTAACAACTATGGTGTTAGTAAATGAAGAACCAAAATTAGAACATGATATCACACAGATATGGAAGGAGATACTAAATAAAGAACAAGAAGTAGCCTATTCATAGGTAGGACATTCATAAATTGATGACTCAATCACAGTCAATGAACTAATAAAAAATGCACATAGTGCACCCGATATGCCAATCAATAAGGATGAAGTAATTATAGAAGATATTACTGAAGAAATGAAGAAATGAGAAAAAACAATATTGATTCCTACAATGAACTAAACTAAAAAGGTTGACACATTTGTCAACACATCTATTGAGAAATTATCACTAGCAACCAACAAAGATACACAAGACCAACATGACACAATATCAGTCACACATGAAGTAGAGTTACTAGAACACTCATTGCAAAGCACTGAAGAGATATTGCAAGAGATGAATAAGAAAGAGGAAGTATCAAGCACAAATGAGAAAATCCCAATATTAGTTGAACATCAAAACTTATGAATTTATCAACCACAAGAAGATACTAACAAGGAACAATCAATTGAGAAATAATAGGAAATGGGAGATACTGAAAGAAAAGATAAGGATAAGAGTGATATCGGTAAGAAAGCACCTGAAGATTCAAGAAAAGATGAATCAAGTAAAAAAAATGTTGGGGATGAGAATAAAGGAAATAAAAAGAAATGTGGCGATAAAGATAGTGGTGAGGAAAATGATAAAGATACTGATAAGTAGTGAACAAAGACCAAAGGAAAAAGGAAGGATGAGAAAGAAGATGAAGATGAAGATGAAGATGACAAAGTAGATAGTGATGCTCCTTAGTTTGAAATACTCAAATAGGATCTAAGAAAGATAAAGAAGAACAAGGATAAATAGGAATATGCAAGAGTATTACATTGGAAGAAAAAACTAGATAAGGAAAGATCAAATAAATTAAGGAGACAAGTTTTCAATAGGACACTCAACATATTTGAGGACTTAATGTTGGATTTAATTGTTGATGAAGAAGACTCACTGGAGCAACAAATATAAGTTTATATTCATTAGATCAGTGGAACTGGAAATGAATTGGAGCATAATCTAGCCAAAGAAGCAACAAAGAAACTAGAAAATCAACTTATACAAAATTTACTAACCAAGCTAGCAATTTTAAAAGTTGAACTATCAAAGTTTTTTGAAGTTTTGAAGGAAATTTTGACCAAAGCAACATCAATCTATAGTAAGTTATGCATTTTTTTGGAATTTAAAAAGGAAGTAGATAAAAAGATTATCGATGCTCATAATGAGCTAGTGCAACATATCGGCACCCTACAACCGACAATAATTTTTTTTGTAGATAATTCGAAAAAGATGAGAGAATTAATCTCAAGAGAATAGGAATTTGTAGCAGAGAAAGATAGACTACATATGAGGATTTTGGAACTACAAGGCATTATTACACTTCATATTGCTATCATGAAAACCAATGTTGAAGCAAAAGAGAACATTGTACAGACACCAGATCTTAGTTCTATTGACAGCTTAGAATAGCTAGTGCCTGATCTTAACATATTATTGGTTTGAATGCATTGAAATATTCATGGAACACTATTTCGTAGAATATAGTAGATAGGTACAAGTTCATCATAGAGAATCTTTAGGAACTGCACACCTTGACAAGCATATATATATCATTTGTCATGGATTGCCAAAAAAGGGGGACAAGTAAGTAAAATAATCAAGCAAGTAAAAAGGGGGAGAAGTAAGCAAAAGGAGAAGAAGTAAAAGGAGAAGTAAGTAAAGAAGTGAGAAGTAAAAGAGACAATTATCATAGTGGGTGATATTGATAGAGGACATTTTTGAAATTTTTGAGAGACAGAGAAGAATACGAGAACTAGAGTTTTCACCATCAATGCCAAAGGGGCAGATTTTGATGCAGAGGTGAAAACTTGGAACCCTTAGGAGGATAATTCACAAAACTTAGGTACATCAAGGGACCCAAAAACCAATGGTTTCCATAAGTATCCTTTAATTTCTTTAAGCTTTCAAGGAACTCAGTATATACCTTGAACCAACATCCTATCATTCACCATCCTCCTTGAGTGTAACTAATAGGATGAACTCAAGAAAATAATTCTACCTTCAAAACAATGCATGGTGGGACTCAGTGTAGAGGGTCCCTTTGGGTATAAAACTAAGAAATTGGTCTAGGAATTAGCATGGTAGTGTAGGGTTGTGGGGATCATATAAGAATATCAGGGAGAGAATCTTTTAGCATTCACGAGTCTTTGGAAAGTTGTCTATACTAAGGTATATGACTAGATATAGTGTTGTCATTATGGAAACAAAGTCATATAGCAGTTTGGAGTCAACACACTTAGTGTAAAGATCATAATTCAGTTAAGTGTTGAAGATTGGACAGTGTATAGAGTTCTTGCAGCTCAGAGCATCAGCACATGTGTGTATAGATAAATTATGGTATGCACCCTGGTATGAGCGCATAAGTAGATATGCAAAGATGTGAAAGTTACAGTTAGTTGAAGTTGCAAAGCCAGTGTGTGCCAGCAGAGAATAGAGCATGGAGCTGACAGTTAGTATTTTAATTTATGATTATAATATAATGTTGTAAAGGGCATGTGCACATTGTATTTAGGTTGCTGATATGTTTATATGTATAATTGTAAGCATGGTTAGGCTAATTCATTTGGAAGCATTGTTTGTAATTAGTTATAGGGCCGACCTAATTGTTTTGTTTGTATGAGCATATAAATATAAGATGTGCCCATTGTATTTGGCATGGAAGTTGTAATAGAGTTGTGATAAGCAAAGCAGAGGTATGCGAAGATAGCATATGATGTATTAGAGCTTTTCTAGAGGTCAAACCATTAGTGCACCAAAGGAACTAATCAAACAAGCAGTGTCACAATGACAATTCACCTACAGATATAGTGTGTCTCTGAAATCAAAAGCTTGTAGCCTTCATTATTTGAGCAGTGAGCTCTAGGATAGTGAGTCCACTCCCTTAACAGGGATCATTGTAAAAGACTCCTAACAGGGTTTGACCCTTAACAAGGTCTATTGTACTTAAAGCATTATAAAGCTACTCCTAATAGGGTAAAGGATCTTCTAACAAGGATTACAAAACACTAGTGCAGAATATTAGTGGGTATCAAGTCCCATCAGGGTTTTTACCTATTTGGGTTTCCCTGTAACCATATTGGTGTCATGTGTTGATTTCATGTTTCATGTTTATGTGAATGTTTAATTCAGTACTTAAGCATTTAAGTTCAACATAAAAATTAAAGTGAAAAGTTAAAATACAGTGAACACTGATTCACCCCCCCTCTCAGTGTTCCCATTCCTAACAATTGGTATCAGAGCTCTGGTCCTCAGCAAAGAAGTTTAACCACTTGATGAGATCATGGAAAAAGTAGAAATGAAACATCTAAAGAAGAATCTTGAAGCTGCTCTTGAAGACTTGGACAGTTCAGAAAGAGAAATTGAAGAACTAAAAGAAAAAGTCAGTGATGATCAATTAGTTATCAAAAGACTAAGAAAGGATTTGAAAGGATGCTCTAACAATGATCTTGAAGAAAAATTCAAGAAGTTGAATGAAGAAAATGCATCCTTATTGAGTTAGCTTGAAGAATTTGATGACAAACTGATGAAAAATCAAGATGTCTATAATGAACAAGTCAAGGAGAATCTTCAACTCAATGAAGAATTAAGGGAAGCAAATTTGGAAATCTTGGATCTAAGGAATTGCAAAGAAAGATTGGAGTCTGAATTGAAAGAAGAAAAGAATCACATTGAAAAATTACACACCAGTTCTAATTTGATAGAATCTTAGTTGTATGCAAGAAGATTCAAAGGATACACTAGCTGTATTAGATACAATGAAGCACAAAATCAGATTGATAATATGCAAGAAAGAAAGGAGACACAAAAAGACTCCACTGATACTGAAAAGACTGAAGATCAAACCAAAGATAATGGTGGTCCTCCCAAGAATGAGCGCAAGCCTTTAGAATGCACATTTTTTGCATGTAACAAGCATGGACATACTGCAAGAAACTGTACAGAGGTAAGACCTTTTAATGGTTACTATTATTCATGTAATAGATTTGGTCATAGAGCAATAAATTGCAAGATTAGTACGAAGAACAAGATTCAACATGATCAAAGAAGTCTAAATCAGACCAATGCAAGAAGCTCTTAGAATGTTACATGTCAGATATGTAACTACAATGGTCACTCAGTGAAGCATTGCAAAATAGTGACTCATGTCAATGCATCGAGGAATATAAGGCCTCCAGTCATTTGTCACTCTTGTAACAAGACTGGACATATCTCAAAGTTCTGTAGATCAAGGACACAAGGTCAAGAAAGCTCTAAAAAGATTGAAGAACTAGCATTAGATCTTGAAGGAGAAGTCAAGTTTGTGAAAGCCTCAAAAGATGTGAGCTTAATTTGGAAAAAAGGAAAGAATGAAAAAGTTGATGAGAATGTATTGGATGCATCCCTAGTGGATGCACCCTCTACATCTGCATGAATGGCCCTCAAGGTCATAGGGGGAGCTAATTTATCTCTAGACCCCTATGTGGCTGGTATACTCATCCCCAGAGTATGTGCCTTTGTACTTAAGCTTTTGGAGTGTATAGAAACCTTTGTGCAAGAGAGCACATGTTGAATGTTAGCAGAACTCGAGATTGAAATTTTGAAGTGATAGCCTAGTTTATGCGACTTGCATTAATGGTAGAATTCTCACTTTAAGTACATAGAAATTTGTTTTCATTACTCATTGCATTCGAATTCAAAGCGATTGGAGTGCAGATTGAGCCTTGGAAGTTGTTGTCAAGACTTGGAGATTGAACTATCAGTGTTTGCAGTGCATTTGGTCAGTTGCAAAAACCCTAGCTCATTGCGCCGATTTAGAAGTCATCAAATTATCTTAGAGATCAGTTGGAAAGTGATTATCAAGTAAGTCATGGCCACTCCCATTGTTTATGATGTTGTTGAGAAGAAAATATATGTTTTCAAGAGGCACCCATTTAAATCCACCCTAGATGATTTAGAGGGAGCTTTCTCCTACACGCCTATGGGCGTCATGCATGTGGAAGACATAAGGGCTTACATCTACTATAAGAAATAACCAATTGGACTAGATAGGTTAAGGGAACACAAGGATATCATGTTGAAACATAATAAAACATTCATAGATGAAAACACCAAATGGAATGATCACCCTATTGTTGAGTATGCTACGGCTTATGAATTTTATGAGACAGAATGGATAAAGATCTTATTGAGAAGAATCCATGATGATCTATTTTGGATTGGAGATGTACTAGTAAGAATCACAAGTGATATGATACATGAGATGGTAGGTCTTTCTAGAATAGGCACCATCCTTCCTATGGGCAAGGATGTTAGGAAAATGGTTGAGCAAACTTGTAAATCAAGGAGCGATAGGCACGACATGACTATTGAGCTGATTGAGCAAGAAGACATCAATTGATGTCAATGATACTGGGTTACATATTTCATCACAACAGTAGGGTGAATAGTGTGTCTGTGGGTACTATTCTGGCAGCCATCAGACTTGTGAAGGAAGATGGAGAATTTAACTTGTGTGAGATCTGGCATGCATAGTTGACTGATAACATCAAGGTGATCAAACATGACAAGACAAAGATATTTAGGTTTGGGTCCCTAATCATCTATATGTACCTTCATATAATTGGAAGAGTTTTAGATATGTATTTGGACAAGTCCATTCCAACCATGCCTCAGATATCCCTCAAAGCATCCATTGAAAGATCATTGAGAGACTACATTACATTGGAATCGAAGACCTTTAGGGAAAAAATGAAAATGAGATACACGATTCCTAAGAACATTGTGGAAAAGTATAAAGTTACAATATGCTTTATGGTTGAAATTGATAATAGTTGTATGGAAGTTGTGGAACCAAGAGCTAAGTGGATTCATCCACTTGACTATGAGGTAGAGGAACATGTTCTTGAAGCATATGTGCAGGTATTGCTATCAGCCCCCAAAGATCCTAATGAACCTAGGTGGGGAACCTATGAAAAAAAGACCAGAGAAGTTGATGCAAAACTTAACAGTGCAACAACTAAAAGAAAGGTTGCTAAAGTCACATTTGAGATCTTGATAATACATGGTGTGTCTCAAGCAGACCTTGATAAAGCAAGAGATAAAAATATTGCCTTAGAATTGAAAAGCACAACAGTAGAGGAAGAACAAAAAGATCCTAAGTTGAAGAAGATGAAAACTAAATCAAATGACAATCAGAAGGGTAAAGAAGATAATACTCCTTCTGTGCCCAAAGATACTATTGACCTTACCACTCCTCCGAAGTATAAGCCAATAGTCAAGAAGAAGAAAGAATCTAGCACTAGTCATCCATCCTCGCGAGCTACAAGGAGTAGGAAAAACATTCAAGCACCTCCTAAGGTAGGATTTATACCTAGCCTTAAAGTTTTGAGCACAAGAATTATTGATGAGGGCATAATTGATCAAGTAGGGAAGTATTATGATACATACAGTGAGATTGACAAATCAGAAATACATAGTATGATTGTCAAACATATGATCAAGTTCAAGAAGACAATTCTTGAATTGAAGACTGTTATTCCAGATAAAGTATGGGATATTTTAGAATTCCAAAAGAGATAAGAAAATGAAGAGGATCTAAGGATCAGAGAAAAGATATTAGAAGACAGTCTACCAGTATGTTCTAATGATGAAAAGACATTGATATTGAATTTAGTGAAGCTGCACCTAAGAAAAAAGATGAGGACTCTTCACATTATGAACAAAGACTATGAGTTGATAACGAAGGAAATAGAGAAAGCTTTTGAGAAGGTGTTCTTAGAACAACACATGAAACCTCCTTCTGCGTCCATCACTCATGCACCTAGTAGGCAAGACAATGTAGTAGAGACCTTCAATGTACTAATGATAGGTCCACAGGACTCAACGCCCATAGATGGAACCCAATTAGAGGCAGAGAAGTCTGCGCCCATCTCAGAATCACACAAAGATAATACTATTATCATAGATAATGTAGAGATAGCCATGTTAGCTACTGATAAGGATTTGGACAAGTTTGAGGAAGCTTTTGTGAGCACTCAAGAAGATGAAATCTTATGCAGTAGCTCACCTCCCACTCATCAAGAAGAAATACACATTGATGACATATCTAATGAGAAAGAAGAAGTAGAAGAAGAAAAGAAAGAACAAGAGGAAAAATAAAATGAACATAAGGATGAAACATTAGATAAATTGGTCAAGGTGAAACAAGAGGTGATGGATAGCACTCCCATCACTCCCTCCTCGGCATTGTTGTCAAGTTTGACACTTGACACAACCAGTTTGGACTCTTGGAAAGAAGAAGACCTAATTAAGTTCAGCGTCCTGGCTATGGAGAAGGCAAAGGAGAAGCAAGTCATGAGAAATCCTCTCCTTGTGGAATCAGTGAACATTCTAAATAGTTTGTTTCCTGTGGAAGAAAGTGCTAAAAGTAGACTTTGTTGATGATGTGAGTACAGTCATCTCACAGTTCAAAAGCAATTTTTCTAGCCTAGAAGAATCTACATCCATAGTGGTACAAGAGAAGTACTTAAAGAAGAGACTCAATGAACTGATGAGCAATTTTGCACTGGACTTGAATTCACTTAAGATTGGTCAAGAATCCTTGAAAGAATTTGTAGATGAAGGAAGGAAAATCATTGTAGAATGCATGGAATAAGATAATATTACTAATGCTCATTTCAAAATAAAAGAGACATAAGCTATGATTGAGCAAGTAGAGAGCTCAGTGAAAGAAAAATCCACTAATTTGAACATGTGCAACAATATCTACCAAGGTTGGTTGGACAAGATTGAAAAGGCAGAGAAATAGATGAAAAAGATAAGGTCTAGACAAACTCAGTTGAGGAATGCTCTTGCGCCGTCACTAGACATTCTAAATTAGAACATAAAGTAAATGGATGCCACCATGATAACCTATGATCAAGGTCTAAGCACAATTTTGGAGAACATGGAGAAGCTACAGTATGCTTTATGTGCCCATCTCCAGATAGTCAATTCTCTGATAACCTTTTGGAAGGAGATCCAAAACCTCAAGATTGCATATCCAAATGTTTTCCCTCAGTGAGTATGTGTAGATATAGTTTTTTGTAAAACCTTTGTCAATAATGTCAAAGGGGGAGTTGTGTATAGAATATGGATTATATATATGTATAGGGAGATATAAGATTATGTATAGAAGACAAAAGTTTTTGTGTAAAGGAATAGTTAGCAGCTTGGCCATATTCCTTTGTTACCATCAATGACAAAGGGAGAGATTGTTGGCAAGTTGTCTATACTAAGTTATATGACTATATATAGTGTTTTCATTATGGAAACAAAGTCATATAGTAGTTTGGAGTCAGTGCACTTAGTGTAAAGATCAAAATTCAGTTAAGTGTTGAAGACTGGATAGTGTACATAGTTCCTACAACTCAGAGCATCAACGCACATGTGTATAGATGAATTATGGTATGCACACTAGAAGTTAAGTTTGTTAGACTATACTTATGATTGGTCTATGAGGGCATAAGTAGATATGCAAAGATGTGAAAGTTATAGTCAGTTGAAGTTGCACAGCCAGTGTGTGCTAGCAGAGAACAGAGCATGGAGCCAACATTTAGTATTTTAGTTTGTGATTATAATATAATGTTGTAAAGGGAATGTGCCCCTTATATTTAGGTTTCTAACATGTTTATATTTATAATTTTAAGCATGCTTAAGCCAATTCATTTGGAAGTGTTGTTTGTAATTAGTTATAGGGCCGACCTAATTGTTTTGTTTGTATGAGCGTATAAATATAAGATGTGCCCATTGTATTCGACATGGAAGATGTAATAGATTTGTGATAAGAAGAGTAGAGTTATGAAAAGACAAAATAAGATGTATTAGAGCTTTGCTAGAGGTCAAAGCATCAACGCACCAAAGGAACTGATCAGATAAGCAGTGTCACAGTGACAGTTCACCTATAGATATAGTGTGTATCTAAAATCAGAAGGTTGTAGCCTTCACCATTTGAGTAGTGAGCTCTAAGAGAGTGAATCCACTCCCCTAATAGGGATCATTGTAAAAGACTCCTAACAGGGTTTGACCCTTAACAAGGTCTATTGTACTTAAAGCATTGTAAACTTACTCCTAATAGGGTAAAGGATCTTCTAACAAGGATCACAAAACACTAGTGTAGAATATTAGTGGGTATCAAGTCCCACCGGGGTTTTTACCTATTTGGGTTTCCCTGTAACCATATTGGTTTCATGTGTTGATTTCATGTTTCATGTTTATGTGAATGTTTAATTCAGTACTTTAGCATTTAAGTTCAGCATAAAGATTAAAGTGAAAAGTTAAAATACAATGAACATTGATTCACCCCCTCTCTTAGTGTTCCCATTCCTAATAGAGTCACCCATAACCAGTTGTGGTTTGATTCAATAATAACACTTACAAAACTTAGCAACCCTCCTTATGTCGATTTGCCTCAGTTTCTTAAGAACTTCCTAAAGGACTTGGAAATTAAATAATAGATTTGGATACCCTTTTCAGGGTTATATAAGACTACAAAGAGACATTTTCCCACTTAAGCTTGGTAGGCATGGTTTCACTATGGTGATAGACCCAAAAAGGCCAAATTAGGATTATCTAAAGAAGTGACTATTGGAAAAATGGCCAGTGCTGCCCTCAAGATTCATGACATGGTTTAACAGCCTCTTGTGTCTTCTATAAGTCTAGTGGTTGTATCGGGCATTAATAGGTTGATCTTTTGGTGTAACGGCAACTACTACTTGTAACAAGTGGTATCAGAGCTTGGTCATAGGTTTGAATCCTTAAACCCTCGGGTAACATTGAGGGGGAGATTGTTGGAAAAATGGCTAGTGCTCCCCTTGGGATTCATGACATGGTTTAATAGCCTCTTGTGTCTTCTATAAGTCTAGTGGTTGTATCAGGCATTAACAAGTTGATCTTTTTGGTGCAACGACAACTACTACTTGTAATAGTAACTACCTCCTAAAGGATTGTTTCTAGTCTCTAATCACTTGGAGTATTGTGAGAGACCTAAAACATTTCCAAATCTTGAATTTTGGCTTTTGGAACACCTTAGAACAGAGGTTATGTTGCTAATTACAAATTTATACTCGGTGGACACATTGAGATGTCCACCTAGGGAATCATTTTATCTCCTCCTTCCTGCATGATATATAAAATGGATACTAAAAAAATAAAATAAATAAACTTACTTTGAATCTCTCCAAGATCCATGAGTAGACACTCTTGGGAGTTCAATTTATAGCCATTTCTAGCTCAAAACCCTTACTATGGGCTACAGTCAGACCCACTAATACAAAAATATGGATCTCTCATGTCTCCTCTCACTTCAAGATCTCAAATCACTTGTAAATTAAATTTAACTAGTTATATTAGAACATGCATGTAATACTTTGCACATATGCAGTCATCCAGGGCTGTACAAAGGTCGGTAATGACACAAATTGGCAGGAAAAATAATAAAATTGATTCTTTTCTTCTTCAAAGTTTGATACAAAACTTTGGCCTTCATAGATTTTGAAGGATCTCAACTTGTAACTCCCAAGAAATCATCACAAAACCCTTGGGATAAGTTATAGTCGACCTAAAGGAAAAAAACAAGATTTTCAAAAATTTGCAATGATGCAACTTTTGTATTTTTGACATATGGAGCTCTAATGAAAACATTTCTGGCTTTTTCCCACTTTTTTTTAGCACACACCAAAACCTTTGCTAAAAATAGAATTCATAAATCCCTACTTTTCCTAGGTGGCTAAAGGATCAGTGAGCTTATAGGGTTGCCACCTAAGCTTTTCCATCACATATGAGGGCTTTACAAAAAATTTACACACAACTATTAAAAGATGCATACACAAAAAAAAAGACTTCCTACCCTATATAGTCTACATGCTCTGTTATACCTAATTTTCACCTTGTGCCCCTGCACAAAACTCCCCAAATTGTTTGATCTCAATTCCAATTGAGATAAGTTGCTCTAATCATGAACCATGCTTCTTGATCTGAAAATCATCCATCCAAATGGCCTCTAATGTTGGCCTATCCTACCACTTGATTAAGTATTGGGTATATTTCCTTCTACTTGTATTCTTGACTTGGGTATCTAAGATCTTTTTAATTGGAGGTTGAGCTGGCTTAGGAACCTCATGAAGGTCTATTGCTACTTTTTCTTCATGTAAGGACTGCACTTCTATCTCTACACCCTTGTATGGAGTGAGGTCACACACATTAAATATAGGAGATATGCCAAAATTTGATGGTAGTTGTATCTTGTATGCATTTTGTCCATACTTAGCTAAGATTTGATAGGGTCCCACATTTTTAGGTAATAGCTTAGTGTTATTGGACTAAGGTAATCTTTATCTTCTCAAATAAGCCCATACTAAATCACCCACCTTGAATTGTAACTTTCTTCTTTTTCGATTGGCAAGTTATTTGTATTTCTGATTTGAGTTCTCTAACTACCTTTTAACTTGATCTTGGACTTCTTGGATAGTTTAAACAAATTTTTCTCCATCTGTACTAATTAGAGTTGAAGTAGGAAGCTCTTTGAGTTCAAGAACCCCCCTTGGGTGCATGCCATATACAATCTGAAATGGAGACTTTCTTGTGATCATATTAACTATATCATTGTATGAGAACTCTGCACGTACAATTATGGTGTCCCACTTCTCTCCATGTTACTTAGTAAGACATCTCAGACAGTTGCCTAGGTTCATAGTGACCACCTTTGTTGGACCATTTGTTTGAGGATGGTATGCAGATGAAAAAGATATCTTTGTACCAAGTTTCTTCCATAGGGTTCTCCAAAAGTGACCCATAAATTTTACGTCTCTATCTGATACAATGCTTAAAGGTAATCCATGAAATCTTACTATTTCTCTAAAAAACAAATTTGCAATATAAGAAGCACCATTGGTAAACTTACATGGAAAGAAATGTGTCATTTTTTTGAGCCTATCTACCACAACATAAACACTATCATACCCTTTTTTTGTTTTGTGTAATCCCATGAAAAAATCCATACTTATGCATTCTCATTGTCTTGAAGGAATGGGCAGGGACTAGTATAATCCTGCATTTGTACTCTTCCATTTACCTTTTTGACAAATAGTACATTCTTCCACAAACTTCCTCACATTTGTCTATAAATTAGGCTAAAATTAGTGTCTTCTAACCAGCTCTAAAGCCTTATCCAGTCCAAAGTGACCAGACATAGCCCCACTAGTTTTCTCTTGTATGATGTTGGTTCTCATGGAACACTTGGGTACACAAAGTTGTCCACCTTTGAATAGTAGTCCCTCTTGAATCATAAAATCAGAATATTCATGATTATATCTATCATACAAGTTAATGCATGATTGGTAAATGTCTTTAAAATCATTTTCATCAGTATAAATATGCTTGAAGGCTGAAATCCATACACTTTCCAACTAAATTTCTAAGATGGTTAAGACCCTTCTACTTAAGGCATCAACAACCTTATTGGTAACTCTATTTTTATGCTTTATGGAAATGGTAAAATCTTGGAGTATTTCCACCCATTCCATGTGCCTATGATTTATTTTATCTTGGCTATTGATGAAAATAAGGGCCTGATTATCCGTGAACATAATGAACTCTTTAGGCAGCAAGTAGTGTCTCCACTTTTTAAGGGATTGAACAAGGACATACATTTCAAGATCATAAGAGGAATATATTTTCTTGTATTCATTGATTTTTTCACTAAATAAAGCTATAGGTCTTCCTTCTTGACTAAGTACACCTCATATGGCTATACAACTAGCATCACATTCTATTTTGAAGACTTTATTGAAATCAGGAAATGTGAGGACTAGTTGTTGGGAAACATTCTTCTTAATCTGTGCAAAATATTTATTAGCCTCTCGTGTCCATACAAACTTACACTTATGCCCCCCTTTTATAGTGTTCAATATAGGTGCACATATCAAGCTAAAACTTCTTATGCACTTTCTGTAAAAAGTAGCTAAACCATGAAAAATTCTTACTATTGCAACAATTCTAGGAGTTGGCCAACAAAGAATGGCACTTACCTTATCTTGGTCCATTTTAAGATTTCCTTTGGAGATCACAAAACCCAAGTATGTCATCTCTTCTTTCATGAAGGTACACTTCTCCAAGTTGATCATTAGCTTCTCTTCATGTAATTTTTCCTATACCATATCTAAATGCTTTAATTTCTCCTCCTTTGTGTTGCTAAAGACTAGTATATCATCCAGATATACAATAACAAATTTACCTAAAAATTCCTTGAGTACCTCATTCATGAGTCTCATGAATGTACTAGGGTCATTAGATAACCCAAATAGCATCACTTCCCACTCATAGAGTCCTTCATTTGTTTTAAATGTTTTCTTACTACTTATCTGATGGTAACCACTCTTTAAATCTATCTTGTAAAAGTACTTGGCACCCCCAAAATAATCAAGTAAATCTTCTATTCTAGGCATGGGAAGTCTATACCTTATTGTGATCTTATTGATTTCTCTCATGGGAGGTAGGCTTCTAGGCATTCAATCAGCTATGACACCTTTGTACTTGTCAAGAATTTATTTAACTTCTTCCTCCATAATTAGTTCATTGTTTGTTGTTGTTTCTACTTTCAAACTTGAACCTTCAGTGTATTCTTCCCTCATTTGATCCACATTATTTTTTTTACTTTATCTTTTAGGACCAGGACTAGTGCCAAAAGTGGACATTTATTCTCCTTAATCTCCTTGAGAAAATCCTTCTTGATCATCACCACTCTTGCCTTCTTTGGGTTTGATTTCTTCTTGACTTGGTTCAGTTAGAGGTAGTAATTCAATAACCTTTCCATTTTTTGTGATGGTATATGTGTTTTTGACTCCATAATATTGTTCCCTTAATTCATATTGACATGGCCTCCCAAAGTGTAAATGGAAAGCATCCATATTGATTATATCAAACAAAATATTATCTTTGCAGGCTCCAATTTGTAACTCAACCCAAGCTTGTTCCTCAACCAATGTTTGATGTACCTTGTTGATCCATGATACCTTGTGAGGGTATGGATGAGGTATTCTTACTAATTTCAACTTCTCCACCATCTCAAGAGATATAAAATTATTTGTTGAGCCAGAGTCTATCAACACTTTACAAACTTTTCCTCCTACCTTATAATTTGGTTGAAAATGAATTTGCTTTGTGGTGGCTCTGATTGTGTAGGCATCTTCAAGATTTTTCTCCACATCATGATATCCTCTCCTTTCTTTCGATAGCCATAAGAATCAAGATCATGTTGTAAGTCTGATTCTTGTGCCAAATGTACTCTTCTTTTTCCTTGAGACTTAAACTAGCTTTTCCTGACACTTGTGTACCATGTGACCCTCTAGATTGCAATTGTAGCACTTTATTGGTCCATTTGATCTCCCTGGTGATCTACCTCTAAAGGTTGGTCTTCTATCTCTTAAATTACCTCTGAAGGAATCATATATGTTCCCCTATTGATGTTTCTCTGATTGAGGCTAAAAATTTGGACTTCTTCCTCTAAATGAGCCTCTACCTCTAAAGGATTGTCTCCCCCTAATCCTACCACTATTTTATTGTCTTCTTCTAATCTTTTCCTACACCTTTAAGTCTAGTTGATAACATTTTTCCATCATATTGGGGCTTAGTAGCTTTAACTCCTCTTAAATATTTAGTCTTAAACTATTTAGGTACCTTGCTACCTTAACACTCTCAGTTTCTATGATTTTTGACCGGAGACTCAACTTTTGGAATTCTTTGGTGTAAGTTCAAATGTCCATGTCTCTCTGTCTAAGATTTTTCCTTCTTTGGTGTAATTGAACTTCATAGTTTTCAATGATGTCCCCATTACCATAGACACCATTTTCTTCCATGAATGGAATTCATTCTTATCTTCCTTGACTCTTTCCTCTTGCATAAAGTTCCATCATGTTAGTGCTTCTCCCTTCAATCTTGACTTGGCTATCTTAACCTTCTATGCCTCTAAAATTTTCTCACAATCAAAATAGTTTTCCAAAGCTTCAATCCATTTGATGACTGTCTTTGCCTCCATCTTACCATTGAAAATGGGTAGTTCTAGTGATTTTTCTCCCAATGCCTAGAGAGATTTTACAAAAGGATTCTCTTGTTCCAGTACTATGTCATCTTCATCTTCAAGGACCTCCTCATCCTCATCATTCTCTTTCTCCACATTCTCTTCTCCCTTCCTTTCAACTGTGCTTTCCATTTGGTCCAATTTGTCTACAAGATGTGTCAACCTTTCCCTCAATATCATATTCTCTTCTTCTTGGTCTTCAACCTTTTTAGCTAACTCTGCATTAGTCACCAATATGGACCCTCCAGCTATAAACTCCCTATCTAACATTCAAAAGAACCTTAGAACTTAAGAACAACAAAAAGTTTCAGTGTAATAGAAAAAATGATGCAGAGGTGAAACCTTGGAACCCTTAGGAGGATAAATCACTCAACTAAGGTACATCAAGGGACCCAAACACCAATGGTTTCCACAGGTATCCTTTAATTTCTTTGGCCTCTAAAGGAACTCAATATATACCTTGAACCCACATCCTATTCTTCACCATCCTCCTTGAGTAAAAGTGATCGAATGAACTTATGAAAAGAATATGCCTTCAAAACAGTGTATGGTGGGAGTCAATGTAGAGGGTCTTGTTGATTCCATTTCCTGTCATGCCAAAAATCTGTAGAATTTCTCACATCCTATCCCAAGTGTGAAGGAATAGGGTTTTAATCTTGTAAGGGTTTCAAAAAAAAAATTGTTTTGTGTCCAAACCTTGCCCTTTTCTATTTTCTCATTACCTTTTTGGATCACTTAACCTGGTATATAATGCATATGTTTTAAGTCATCATTGGGTGGGGCCATGTATTCCTTAAGTTCTTTTACCTAACGGTCCCATATAATATTTCCTAAGCCTAGGTCCCCACAACCTTGTTCATTTCATCACCAGAACATTTCCCGATCAGCCTCATCAGCAATCAAAAATCTTGAGTTCAAGTTCACGAAATGTCCATTCCTTTCAAATGAAAGACATCACCATATGTGTCACTGATTTTTTATAAACCTTGTTAATCAGTATAAACTCCACTGATTATTCTATCAGGTGTTAAAATACATCAACAAAGATAAATATCAAGCACTCTGATCCCTGATTAAAGCTTTGGGGTATCCTTTGGCAATAAAACACTATCAAAGGAAAAAGAAGATCGGTAAGGAACCATTTTCTACATCTTGATCATCGATGAAGTTTATCGGGTAGGCTTGTAGTGATATTTTTATCATGGCTGGTGGGACCAATGTCACAGCTCAAGTGAAGGATAAAGAATAGTCAAATCAAGATGATCCAATGGTTGGAACATTCCCGTTATGAAATGATGCATGCAAGATACTCTTCATGGGATAATGAATGGGTGACACCTATCCTGCATGACATCAATGGCCAAAGGGTCAAAGAAAGTTAAAGAATGGTCAGATCTTGTTGATTTGATGGCATGTTTAATGCTTCAAAGGAAAGATGAACAAAGGTTAGTGATCATGGGATCACACCTTGCTGAAAAGTGTCTTGTATGACATCACAATGTAGGATGATAGAATGCTAAAGGATGGTCAGATCATCTTTGATTTGATGGTTGGCATATTTCTTGGATGTGAAGGTTCTCGATGTTTACTGATTGCAGGATCACACATGTGTGACACATGTTTTTGGTAATGTCATGTTCCGGACCCAGAGCATAAAAGGTTGTGTAGATTAAAAATGATCATGTAGTAGGTGTGATGCCTCAAAGGAAAGATGAACAAAGCTTAGTGATTGTGGGATCACACCCATTGTCCGATGAAGATTTTAAAGGGTGGGTCCTCAGTGCTAGGTATTGTTGAGTTGCCCACTTTTTATTAGTCAGTTTCTCAGTGTGGAAAGAATGAGTTGGAAAACAAATAAAAGGTTTAAGTGGGTTGATCATTTGCTCAATTTTTGTGAACCACACAATCTCCTAGGAGGACTTTGCATCAATAGTCATGTTTTAAATTTTGGCATTACCCATTATATTTTAAATATTTTAATTTCAGCAAGGTTGGTGAGGCTGAAATGGGTAGAAATTGATCATATCATGTAGATCAAATTTTTGGCTTAGTCTGATCTAATCTGATAGAGTTAAAGGAAATAAATGTAGTAAAGAACTGATTGAATAAATGCAAAGGTGGTTGATCTACTAGTGTTGATCCTATTAACCGCCAAATGAATATTTTGAAGTGATATTTGTTTGGAAATGGTGTACATGTCATGGAGAAGTGGGTGAAATAGTCCTTCTATTGATTATGTAGCTGAAGGCACATAGGGATTTCAATGATGCATTTCTTGTCCTTGTGGCATTCCAGTTAGGTTTTTGCCTAAATTAAAGATCAGATTTGATCTAGTTGCTCCAGATTTTGTGGCACATCTTTTCTATAGTCATTGCATGTTTTTGTTGGTTGTTAAAGGTTGTTGTGTTGCCTTAATTTTTCCCACAATGGATCAAAAGCTTGTTGTAATACCTATCCTATAAATGGATTTCCATAATCATTTAGAAAGGGATGTTGTTCTATGATTTGTTGCTATTAATTTAAAGAAACTTTTCTCTTCTTGAATGCATAGAAGCTTGGTATGTTAATGAAAGTCTTGTTCTGTACCATTTTTGATATCTAATTGTCTTTGTGAGTTTCTTTAAAATCCTTATGAACTAGGATTGTAAGGCACTACTAGTTCATCAATCTATAAGGAAGATTGTGAGATAGTTATAGGATGCTTTCAATGAAAGTGTATGTCCTAGGGATTATTTTTGAGGGTTAAGGGAAGGTTTTTGAATTTGATGATCTTTTGTTGGAATGTTGAGAGCTCTATGTAAGGCATATATTACTTTCATAGTTTTGAATTCCTTTCATTGATATATTTTAGTGGATGTATGTTCATCTAGACTATATGCCCATTGATTATAGCACTGGTCAAGGTAGAAAGTCATTCAAAAATCAAATCATTATAAAAATCTTTAACTTATATGTTTTCTTTGGTAAATGTTGAAATTTGTGTTATAAGATACCAATCCACTATTTGGTTTGCTAAGATTTAGTAAACCAATAAGGTACACCCACCTGAGTCTGTGGAGCTCAAAGTCGAAGGAGGATCCTTATCCTCAGCAATGTTGTTCTTTTCCTTGTAGGTTGGATTTGGGTACAGAGAGCCAAGGGAATTGTTTTCTAATAATTTCATGGGAGAGAATATTTTATCATTTGGGAGTCACTCATAACTAGTTGTGGTTTGATTCAACAATAAAAAATACAAAATTGAGTAGCCTTCCTTATTGCAATTTCTATCAATTTCTTAATAACATCCCAAAGGAATTGAAAATAAAATTACAGATTTGGATACCCTTTTCAAGGTTATAGAATAATACAAAGAGACATTTTCCCACTTAATCTTGTTAGGCATGGTTTCACTGTGGTAATAAACCCAAATATGCCTAATTACGCTTACTTAAAGAGCCAACTACCTCCTAAAGGATTGGTTCAAGTCTCTAATCACTTGGGGTATTTTGAGAGACCTAAAATATTTCCAAGTCTTGAATTTAAGCTTCTTGAACACCTCAGAATAGGGGTTATGTTATTGATTACAAATTTCTATTTGGTGAACATGTTGAGATGTCCACCTTGGGCATCAGTTTATCTCCTCCTTGAATAATATACAAAATGGAAACAAAAAACATAAAATACATAAGCTTACCTTGAATCTCTCCAAAATCCATGAGAAGGCACTCTTGGGAGTTCAAGTTATAGCCATTTTTAGCTCAAAACCCTTACTACGAGCTACAGTTAGACCCACTGATACAAAAATCTGAATCTCTCATGTCTCCTCTCACTTAAAGACCTAAAATCACTTGAAAATGAAATTTAACTAGTTATATTAGAATATGTGTGTAATACTCTGCATGTATGCAGTCATACATGGTTGTACAAAGGTCAGTAATGGAAAATATTTGTAAGAAAAATAATAAAACTGATTCTTTTCTTCTTCAAAATTTGATACAAAATGTTTACCTTCATATATTTTGAAGGATCTCAACCTTTAACTCCCAAGAAAGAATCAAAATGCCCTTGGGAGTAGTTACAGTCAAGCTAAAGCAAAAAAAAAAACAAGATTTTCAAAAACTTCCAAAGTTGCAAAAACTTGTAAAGTTGCAAAAACTTGCACAATGATGAAGCTTTTGAATTTTGAACATATGGATCTCTAATGAAAACCTTTCTGGATTTTTCCCACTATTTTCAAGTACACACCAAAACCTAAACCTTTGCTAAAAATAGAATTCGTAACTTCCTACTTATCCTAGGTGGCTAAGGGCTCGATGAACTTATAGGGTTGCAACCTAAGATTTTCCACCACATATGAGGAATTTATGGAAAACTTACACAAAACTATTAAAAGACTCATAAACACAAAAATAAGACTTCCTACACTATACAGTCTATAGGCTCTGTTATACCTTATTTTCACCTTGTTCCCCTGCACCAGATTGTTGGAAATCTACGTATAAGTTTCTTCATTGATGTCAATCATCACTAATATAAAGAGTTATACTATTAGAAGCTAAAATATTTATCAGATACTTAAGACAATTATCAGAATAAGGAAGTTAGTTATTGGAGCCAACAGATATTAGATAAAGGAAAACAATGTAGTGCATCTAACATAAGGAAATGAGAAACTGGTTTATGGAAATGATCGAGATGAAGGAACCCTAAGATATAAGGTCAAGAATATATGATTTAATAGATAGGAAGTGGATCAAGGACAAAAGGATTGAAGGATCAAAATTAGGAAGCAAGCAAAAAAGATATATAGGCGAAGAACAAGAAGGGAAAGATAAAAGAGTTTTAAGATAGAGATAGTGAACATAAGAGATCTGATAAGATTTGGAGGAAAGCACAAATAGGTCAACTATCTTGTAAGGAATCCTAACAAGTTTCTACAAGGTATTATAAATCCCTTAACTCAGTAGTCTCTAATAGGATTATTGAAGTTCATTGTATGAACTTTTTGTAAATGCTTTAACAAGGTGAATGTCGTATAGGAAGAATAAAATCTCTTAGAAAAGTAGTCCTAACAAGACTATAGATACACTTAACCATGTATTAGTCACTCCTAACAAGGTGATTCACTCATAAAGTGACATTTTGTAGCCTTAACTGAAAAATTATTTTAGTTGCAGTGTAGAGTTGTGGGTACCATCACCACCACAATTTTTTCCTCTAACCAAGGATTTCTAGGAGACCAAAAATTTGTGTTATGGGTGTGTGAATTATTTCATGGTTTTACTATTATTGACTTTATGTTTTTTCAATTACAAGCATATTGGTAATACAAAAAAGACTATTGGTAAACTGGTAATGAAACTACATGTTTGAGATTAAAAAGTTTAATTGATATAAATATGTTAGTAATGATTCACCACCGCCACCCCCCCTCTCAGTACCTAATCTTTCTAATCAATAGGTACATACAAGATTTTTAGGAAATTAGGAGAATTGATGGCTACTAGTGACCAAACTAAAGGTAACTTGTTCCATCTGAATTCTATTATTAAGAGTTGTCTATTTAATAAGGTAGAAGATAGTTGGTTTTGGAACAAAAGGTTTTTTCATGTTAATTTTGATAGCTTGATTAAAGTAAGTAAGAAAAAATTTGTAAGAGGATTGCCATATCTAGTTAAACTAGATAATATAATGTGTAAGGAATCTCAGCTTGGGAAGTTAACTTGCTCTAGTTTCATCAGTAAAAGTTATTCTTCCAAAAATATCTTAGATATGGTTCATACTGATCTGTGTGGTGCAATGAGAACTCAAAGTTACTATGGTGATAGATACTTCATGCTATTTATTGATAATTTTTCTAGAATGATGTGGGTTGTGTTTCTAAAGGACAAATCTAAATCTTTTCATATGCTCAAGATATACAAAGCTTTAGTGGAAAGGAGACTGGTAATAATCTAAAGTGTTTGAGGTCAAATAGAGGAGGTGAGTTTACTTCACTTGATTTTTTTCCTTATTGTGAGTATCAAGGAATCAAAAGGCAGATGTCAGCTCCTAGAACACCTCACCAGAATGGTATTACTGAAAGAAGAATCATGTCTATCATTGATTGTGTTATGACATTAATGATTTAGAAAGGTGTTGAACAAACATTTTGCAGGGAAGCTATGAGCATTGTTTTGTATATATTGAACTAAGTACAAGTAAAATAAAGGTACATACAAGACTCCTTATGAGCTATGGTGTGGTTACTCATCGAATGTGATTTACTTTAAAATATTTGGGATTAGATGTTCTATTAAGAGAGATATACATGCAAGTTTGATCCTAAGAGTGATGAAGTGATATTATTAGGATACTCTACAAAATGCAAGGCCTACAAGTGTTTGAAAAAAATAACCAACAAGATAATAAAAAGTGAAAATGTGAGAATTGATAAATTCTCTAAGTAGAATGATGAATCTAGTAAGAAGGAACCTGAAGACTATCAAAGGTTTGTATATGTACAACCGGTGGAGAAAAATTCTAAAAATTAGAACAAACAAGTTAATGAGGAGGAGCCATTACAAGTGATAGATGAGGCTCCTAGATCTAAACAAATGTACCAAGGTATGTGAAATTGAATCACTTTTTTGATCAAATTATTAGTGATAATAATATTGGTGTTCTAACTAGAACAAAGGAAAGAGAAAGTA
This sequence comes from Chamaecyparis obtusa, assembly GCA_027943335.1. Classification (NCBI taxonomy): domain Eukaryota; kingdom Viridiplantae; phylum Streptophyta; class Pinopsida; order Cupressales; family Cupressaceae; genus Chamaecyparis; species Chamaecyparis obtusa. The sequence goes on along the minus strand of BSBK01006425.1, from coordinate 571,960 downwards.
CATGTTTTATTTCAAAATATTAGCCTAAAATAGTGAAAGATTCATTGAAATATGATGATTGGGTGAAATCTATGGAAGAAGAATTAGAGCATATTGAGAAGAACAAAACTTAGAAATTAGTTCCCAGATTGGTGCACAAGAATGTGATAGGTACTAAGTGGATTTTTAGAAACAAGATGAATGAGATAGGTGAAGTGGTAAGGAACAAGGAAAGACTGGTGTGCAAAGGTTATGTACAAGAGGAAGGCATGGACTATGGTGAAACATTTGCACCTATGGTTAGACTTTAAGGTGTGGGGATTCTACTTGCATATGCTTCTTACAAAAAGATCAAAGTATATCAAATGGAAAAGTCAACATTTCTTAATGGTGTTTTGGAAGAAGTGTACATTGAACAACTTGAAGGTTTTTCTACTTCTTAAGGAAAGAAAATGTTGTGCAAGCTGGAGAAATATTTATATGGATTAAACTAAGTACCAATGGCATGGTATGAGAGAATGTACTCACATCTTATCAAGGTTTATTTCATTAGAACAAGTGACAAAAACAATGTATATCTAAAGATAGAAAATGATGACAAACTACTGATTATTGAAGTCTTTGTAGATGACATGATTTTTGGTGGAAATGATGAGATGAGCATAGCATTTTGAGATGAGATGAAGAAGGAGTTTGAGATGTCTATGATCAATGAGATAAAAAAATTCATTGGATTGTAGGTTCATTAAATGAAATATGGTATCTATATCAAACAATCCAAATATGTGAAAGAGATAATGAAGAAATTTGGGTTGGAAGACTCAAAATTAGTTGGTACCCCTATGGTAACTGGTTGTAAATTATCAAAAGAAGGTGATTTTAAAGAGGTGGATGAGATAATTTATAGTTCTATGATCAATTAGTTGCAATATGTTGTGCATAGTAGACTAGATATAGCACATGTTGTTGGATTAGTTGCTATATTCTCTTCTAATCCTAAGGAATCTCATTTGGTTGTGGTGGAGAGAATTTTCAAATATATTAAGGGGATTGAAGACTATGGTCTCTAGTATGGACATAAAAGGTCATTTCTCTTTAAATGTTTTTACTGATGCAGATTGGGAAAGAAATGTTGATGATAGGAAGAGCACAAGTGGAGATGTATATTTCTTTCTTGGCAATAGGTTTGTGTCTTAGACAAGTAAAAAGAAAAATTATATATCCCAATCCAAAACTAAAGTTGAATATGTTGTTGTTTCTATCAATTGTACACAAGTGGTGTGGATCAAGCATATTTTTGAAGGATTTCAGGAGAAGGTAACTAAACCATTGGTTATCTATTGTGACAATACAAGTGCTATTAACATTTCAAAGAACTCTATGATGCACTCTAAGACTAATCACATTTCTATCAAGTATAATTTTCTTACAGAATGGATACAAGAAAAGGAAGTGAGGTTGGAATATGTTCCAACTAATGAAAATGTTGTAGATATTTTAACAAAGAAATTACCTAAGGATGCATTTGAGTATCTAAGAGGTAGGTTAGGGGTCATTCCCCTACCTGGATTGAACTAGAAGAGATTATTTTAAATCAATCCATTGTATTCATTGAATATATTATGAGTGGATTGATGTTGTGGCACTACTCCTTAGGGGGAGCTATCATTATAGTGAAGAGTCACATGATTTTAGAACCATGGTTAGTTAAATTGATTGACACCTTTGGCATTGTTGTCAAAGAGGGAGAGAAAGAAAGGAAAAGTGTAAAGAGGGAGATAAGGTAAGGAGAAGAACACAAGTACAAAAAGTACAAGTGGATAGAATGTGTAAGACATAGAATGTAGAGGATGGTGAAAATAAGTTGAGTGAAAGGGGGAGTAATTGCAAAAAAGGTCAAAGATAGTGGTGGAAACATTTTTGTTCCTTGAGAAAGTACGCAAATGATTTGTTGTGTTGCCATAAATGAAAAAGGGGGAGATTGTTGGAATAATTGATGCAGTTATGGTAAGTGATTTTTGGTGTTGTCACATGATACAAGTTTGATTTAATGATGATCAATTATTAGGTTTTCTTGATGTCAAGTATTGACCTAGAGTTCCTAGTATGTTGCTAAGTATAAGTATGATGAAAAACGTGTTGTGATGTGTTCTATTCGTAGTGATCCTTATGAGAGACTTGGGGATATCTCTAAATATCAAATGTATGACCTCTAATATTGTATAGATTGGTAATCTAGTTATGATCGGATGAAGGTTGACTATGCAACTATTGAAATAGTTAGTGACAAGAGATAGGTGATTTGATTGGTTTGTCAAATACATGATGTGATATATGATGCGCTCATAGGATAAGGTTTTTGTTAGTATGTAGAAGCTATAGTCATGAGCACAACTTATTTACATGACTAGTGAGAAGGTATTATAGTGATAGAAGTGGTGTCAAGATAAAGAACTTATGTTCTTGAGATACCTATGGTAGATCTTGAATCGGTGACCAGTATGGATGCGGTGGTGAATTAAGTTATGTTAGTCACGATGTGGTGACATGTCTCCATAATTAGAGGTGATGATCTGGCATCACATTTTTAGATGCTATCATGTGGGGAAGATTCTAGAGGAAGCGTATGTATGGTCAAAATGTGTTTGACTCCTTGACACAAAATTCTATGTAAAATAGTGTATTGGCTGACATGATCTTAGAAATTTCTTTTGTATATTGATTTTTTTCCTGTGGCATGTTGGATTTGAGTGGGACATTTAAAATTCAAATATATTTCAAATTTAGGGCTTTATTAAGGTGGTGGACTTAAAAGTTCAATATATAATGGTGAAGTTGAAATTTTTTTGTGTTGATCATGTGTTGGGAAAGTGCAGTTGTGAAGTGCAAGTTGCAATCAAACCAGGGAAGAGTTAAGTGTGTTGAGAAGATATTGTATACTTTAGTGGATCTAATCAAGGATAGGTTTTTCTATTAAATATATCATTCTTTCTATTGTTCCCTAATAGTTGCAAGAGTCAAAATCCCTTAACCGGGTGGATCCTAACAGGTCCCTACTATAAATCCTTTAACATGGTGGCACGTTAGTTTGTGTCTGAAATTCCTCTAACAAGGCTACTCCTAACATGGTAAAGGTCCTAATAGGCCTAAGGAAAATCCCTTAACCTGGTAACACCTAATAGTGCTTTTATAAACTCCTAACAAGGTTAAGATCCTCATAGGGCATACTTCATAAGAGTACATCATTTCATGGGTACTAATTCCCATCATGGTTTTCTCCTGATTTGGGTTTCCATGAGATAATTCTTTGTGTCAATTTTTTGGATCTTCTTATGTGCTTGAAGTTTTCATTTTTTGCTATTAAATTAATCTTGTGAATTTGGGTTTAAGTTTAAAGAGGTCAAAAAGTTTCATAATTGGTGTATTACTAATTCACCCCCCCTCTTAGTAATATTATCTTAGGACTAACACCTTCATCCATCCTATTTTATGCTTTGTGTAAATCCTTACCCTGTTTTATACAATCATACATTTCATCTATCCTTCACTAACCTACCAACTTCTTTGAGTATAAATTCATATATATGGTCTATTAGCACATCTTTCAAGAGTACCATATAAAGAAAAAGGCTCTTGAGTCCTTTATCTATTTCATATCATGTATCCATTATCTTCCAAAAAAAATGTCAAAAGGTAAATGAAAAAAAACTTAAAGAGAAAAAATTCATCCACTAATGAAACCTAGCAAATAGGTGCTTCGGGTAAGTACCATAATGAAAACTTGGAAAATGGACATCATGTATAATTTATCATGCACTTGCATTCCATACTTGTGGGTAAATAAATTAGCCATGTTATCCTATTATGTCCTATCACATCCTTCATTATCTTTTCCCTATTGTCAATCATCCTTCTTTGCATCCATATTATCTTTTCCATCTTTATTCTCAACAAGGTTAAGGATATCCCTATGTATTAGGTGTCATATCTACTTCATGTTATTTGCACCCTTTTATTTCATATCACTTGTATTATCCAAACCCTTTAGTCCATATTCCTTATCTTATCATTTTCTCATCTTGCGTTCCATATCATTGTCCTATCCAAATATATCCCCTAATCTTGATATTAAATAAGGATGCAAAATGTAAAAGACATTTTTAAAAATTTATTGACATGTTCATTCTCATGGACCACATTCCATCCAATGCACACTACCCTCACATTATCTTGACATGTCCAATCTTTTAGCTTGTAAAAATCATGTTATCCCATCATTAGATAGTCCTTGGAAATCAAATCGGATTTCATCCCATAATAATATTCTATTTTCTTTCCTCTATCCATTTTAATTCCACTATTCTATTCATCCATTTATAATGTTAATGCCTTGCTAGACATTTGGGGAAAATAAATACAACTTACCTAAAAGTCCTCACAAAAACCCCCAAAAAATCATAAAACTTCTTGAAGAAAATCTTTAAAAAAATTTGAAAAATGTCCTAAAAAACTCCAAAGAATCACATAAAGTCTTAAAGAAACCCAAAAACATCACAATATGTATTGAAAAAAGAATTAAAATGTTTGGAAAATATCCTAAGCAAAGAAAATACATCCAAAAACCCTGAAAATTGAAAAATGGTCAAAATTCAAAAATATCATAAAATGTATTGAAAAAAGAACAAAAAAATTTGTAAAATATCTTAAACAAAGAAAAAAAAACCAAAAACCTTGAAAATTTGAAAAATGGTCAAAATCCCAAAAAAAAAATTATATTTCATCGATAAATTGGCTCTTTCAAAAATACAAACATCGAAGTAGACACAAACAAGAAACACATAAAAATACTATGCTTAACAAATCACACAACAATAAACAAACTATCAATCCAGTCAACAATATATAACATATAAAATGGTGATCCAATATTATTAGACTGCTGAATTATATGTACATTGGGGAAGAAGGAGAAAAATAAGGGGGCCTTCAAATGTGACCCTTAGGAGGACCCAAATCATATTAGCACAACCAAAATAGATGTAGGGGTGGTAATGAAAAATCTAAGTCCTCTTAGGGGTGTTTATTCAAATTTATTTTTCTCTTTCTTGTTCTTCCCCATTTTAGTTGTTAGTTGTTTAATAAAATGTGATGTGAAGAATGAAATGCAAGTAAATACACATGCAATGATAGACATTAAGGAATATAATGTAGATATCAAAGTAAGTTATATGATATGACAAAGAGGGAAATTCACTCACCTTGAGGGAAAATGGAGAATGCAAGTTTAGATATGAAAATAGATTGTCAACCTGTATAAAAAATTGGAACAGATCTGGAACCAAGAGACTGAAAGATGCAAACTATGAAAATCAAAAGTTCCTAGGAATAGGTCAACTTCCTTGGTATAGGTTGAGTTATGGTATAGGTTGAGGTTGAACTATACCTAACATCCAAAAAATTGAATTTTTTGATCTCTGACAAAAATTGCAACTTCAGATTCACCAATTTTGAGCCAAAAAATTTGAAATTGTACAAACCTGGTTCTACACGCAAGAAAAAGGGAATTTTTTTTTGGGGGGGGAAGGGATTTCCTTGGTCAAGCACCCATTTAGGAATTAACCTTGAAATGAAATATGAAAATAATGTAAAAGCAAGATAAATGTTAGTATTTACCTTGCTTTTACAAATCTTCATGAATGGATATAGATCCTCTATCCACAAAGATGATTGAATGCTTGTACGCACATGTAGAATATAGGATTTCTTCACACATGCATTGGATCTAAAAATACAAAATCATATATCATATATCCATATGCTTGATATACATTGCTTGAACTCCTTGAATGCACCTTAAACTTGATAGCTTGCTTGTAAAAGATGTAAATAGCTTGCACAATTTTGGTCTTACAAATCATGTTCTTATATGTACATGATCAAATTTATGGAAAAGGCCTCCTTTTATAGTGATCTCGGGCTTCAAAATGAAAAGGGTTGATTGCACTGGGAGGCAAAAAGTGAAAACCCCAAAATCAGCCTCGAGATCACACAAGTTAACACCTCAGGTATAGGTCAACCTCGACCTATACCAGATATAGGTCGACTTGTGGGACCTATACCTGAGAAGGCACACTTTATGGAAAAATCTCAAGGATCTCAAGTGTGCAAATGGTTTAGGGAACAATAAAGGAGAAAAGAAGGAAATCAAGCATGAATGGATCCATGTTCTAAGAGATTGCTAAAATGGGGCCTACTAGGTCCTTGAGTTTCCAAATTAATGGGTGCTAACTTTTAGGATGGTACATAATAAAATAGATCAAAATTTTAATATTAATCAATCAACGTCAATCAAACTTTATCAACATATAATTTGTCTTATATAGGGTGCAGTATACTCAAAACTAGACAATATTCATCTTAGATGAGGTATTTCATTCCTTAAACCAAACACCATGATCATCCTATCATAAACAGTCAACTTTTACAACATGATTAGATTGGTTGTTGGATCACTTGGTCCAATGTTGAGACTTATTCTTCATTTATTTATCTTTGGTCATGTTCCTATATTTCTCAAGGATATCCACAAGTGATGGTCTTTTTTTAACTTCTATTTATGGGGTGTTTTCATAAATTTTTAGGGCAAGTATGTCTATAATGTTTCATGATGGATGAAAATATTCCTTATGTGTAGTGAATCTATTGTTTGCAAATGGATAACATTATTTATCTAGTTTTCAATTTCATAGTGTGATGCATTTATTTTCCATAGAAAATAAGTTTGTCTAATAATAAAGTATCATCATTAGTAACAATTCTTTATTTTTCCTACTAATTTCCTCTTCCATCGGTCCTTACAATCATTTAAAAAATTGGTCTCATGCCAAAAACAAATGTTGAATCTTTCAAGGGGGCATCATGCCTCCATCCCTCTATCCACTAGCGCATGATTTTCTCAATTTTCCTTTGAAACAATGCTCCAAATAGCATTGTCTTAAAGAGGGGCAAAATGTAGACGGTAAAAATTGGTTACCATTTACATTCATTCTTTTACTAATTATTTTATCTATTTTAGTCATTTTGTCTGTATCATTCATCGATACTGTGTCCTACTAATAATTAAATAATTTTAATTATTTACTTCATTTTTATTTGTCTTCCAATTTCATTTTATTTTGTCAATTTGAGTCCTTGATCACTTTTTTCATCTATCTAATTAAATAATTTTCTTAAATATCTAATTATCTTATCCTCTTGGCATTGATTTGTTTTAGGGTCAAACAATTATTTAATTATTTGGGTTCCTTATCCTAACGCTACTTCTAAATAAATAAAGAATATTTCTTTTTCTTTTTCTATCACCTACACAATTAAATAAATTTATTTTATTTTATTGTCTAATTAACTAATATGTGGAAGAATTAATAAATTATATTTATTAATACACACCACCTATGTACTTTTCATGCTAATTTGTCTCCACTTGTAACTCTCTCACCTTTCAGTTTCCTCTCCACTTCCCACTCACACACGCTAATTAATCTCCCAACTTAACTCTTCCATCTTTCCATTTTGAATCCTCTCTTTCTCCATTTAACCTATTCATCACCACTCCTTTCCTCCACTTTCAAATGGCATATTTTGTTGAAAATAAATATTTCCAATATTTATTTTCACTTAACTCTAACTAACTTGTATTTCTTCCTCTACTCAAAAATTTCAAAATCTCATTTATCCTCCCTTAAAAAGTCCTCTCCTTTAATCTTGTCTATTGGTCTTTCCATCCCAAATCAATCTTAGTCATCCAATCAATTCTCTCATTTTTTACAACCATGAATCATTTATTATCATCATTATCATATTATGTTATTATTATTTTCATTGTATTTGTGCAATTTTCATTGTGAGATCAACATAATAAAGGAATAAGAACAAATAATGGAATAATGTCAAGAAATGCTTGGGATTTGAGTTTGTTTATCATTTTTATGTATTTCATTTTGATAGTTCTATTTATTTTATTGGGTTAACTAGCATGATTATGGTTTTTGTGGTTAGCCTAGGATATCATGTTGTTTCTTAACTATTTTCCTAATCTACAATATTCATGCTACCACCTTACTAGATCTTTACAGACATGTGGGTGATGGCCACAAGTTAATATTAAACAAATAAAAATATTTATTTCAATTCCCAATCAAGGTGGCATCTCACAATTGTTTATATATGCAAGCTACAAAGAATGCAGACTCTAAATTGTCACAATTCTATCTAAAACCCTTAAACTGAAAAAGTGATAAATTTGATCCCACTAGGACTTTAAACCATTTTATTGGCTCGCATTTCAAATATATCTCATATATAGAGGATCATTGGGTGGTTACATGGACAATTATGAAGTTTGGGTGCAGGAATTCTATATGGTGGATGTAGACTTATTCATTAGAGCTTATGGCATGTGGATATTTAGAAAGGACAAGTTGAAACATAATAATCAAAATTTGCATGCATCCTACAAAGACCATTTTTTAGAAGTACAAATGCACAATGCAGATGTAAATGCTATAGAAAATGAAGATATGCCACACATTGCCTAATATGTAATAAAGTGGATAGAAGAATGGGTCATCAATTGTTATCAAATGGACCCAATCCCAAGGATAGAACTCAATAAAATCCCTTAGACAAATAAACTTAGGAGCTCCAAGAGTAATAAATAGTTGCTAAGCCTACTTCACCAACTCATCCAATCGGGCATGCATGGGAGGTGATGGAACAAGTAGCCTACAAAATTAGGAAGAAACATAATACCAAAGAAGATGCTTCCACCCATATAAAGGAGAATTGAAGACCAATTTATCCTATTGTACTTTTTTTCTAACCCTTTCCTCATTACACCAAAGAATTAGGTCTACAAATGCAAATGAATGGGTAAAGGGGCCTTGTGTATACAAAAGGTTGTGAAAAGGTCCAAGGAAATTGATGTTAATATGATTTAGAACAACATAGAGGGGGGGTGAATCAGTTGTTCTCAGGTCCTGATGTATAAAACAACTTCAAAAACTTTACTTTAAATCAGATCAAGCAACCAAAACAAACTCAGTCACCACTGATTCAATAAAAAAAACATATAACTTAGCAGTCCACTACCCACTTGTATCTAACTTTTAAAACATAGAAATGTTCAAACCAAAACATTCACACAAGTAATAACACCAAGATTTATAGTGGAAACCCAATATGGGAAAAACCACTATGTAACATGCTACTATTATTTTCACTCTTCTGAAGTGAGCTCAGTTAAAAGCCATCCTTGTCAAAGGTTACAATACACATTGTCAAGTGTGACCCAGTTAAAGGATTTCAATCACCCTGTTAAAAGTGAGCCTGGTCAAAGGACTTACATACACTCCATTAGAATGCAACCTTGTTCAAAGGATTTAACATATGATTGTTAGGTCAACCTCTGTTAAAAGGATTTTGACTATTACAATGGTTAGAAAGTAGCAGTGGTATTGATCTGAAAACATACAACTCACTTTGCAAATATCAAATCCAATTCCGTACACAAATGTTGGTTTACTGACTTTGAAACTTTTCCATCTTCATCTCTGATCTTCTCAGAACTTTCCTTCAAGCAATCACCACACTTTTCCTTCAGCCTTTTCACTTATATAGTCAATAAAACTTACTGTTCTTCCAGCATCCACTTCACCCATGCATACTCATACCTAATGCTTCGGCTTCCTTAATACTTTCCCTTGTTAGGTTAACTTTTCTTTTGCCGCTTAATCTCCTTCGTAGATCTTAGGGTTAGGTCAGATTCATTGAATCTACCTGCTTCATGTTCTTTGTTTCCTCTTCTAGAATCATCTCAAATCTCATAATAAAATGTTTTACAAAACATTAAATGCTTCCATACAATCAATAAATAAAGTCAACACGGTTTACATAATCTAAGAATTCAAACAATGTCGTCTCCAAAATGAATTCTCTTCAAATATAAAATTGCTGATGCTCGATCAATACTGTGATCATCCACTCGGTCTCCATGTAAAACGCTCAGTCACTACTAAAACTATTTCCTTGGCAAATACCGTCATCCTCAGCAATTTACTGATACTCGGTCGACACTAGATTTTTGCTCGACATCCACTAACTCAGTCGACTCTATCATGACTTGGCTTAAACATGATTTCTTCACTTTTGCTCGGTTAAGCCTATCAATTTAGTCTTCAACTTTACTAAGATAAACAATACAGTGTCTCATCATTGTGCAACATAATGAAGTACTCTTTGTAGTATCAAGATAACTCAACCTTTCCTTAGGTGCTATTGTTACCAAACCTTCTTTCCCTTCTCACCATAGATATAGTACTTTCCTAAGTAGCAACAATCTTACTAGTTAAGGTTTGACATCAATGACAATACAACAATTGTTTCAATTGAAATTTCCAACAATCCCCCTCTTTAGAATTGATGGCAACACCATATGAAATTACCTGAATAACACATGGATTACCAACCAATCTAAAACTTATATGTCCATCAGAGAAAATTTATAATATCCTTAGCATCATTCTAATTCAGAATCAATATATCTCACTTCTGTGACCATCAGAAGAATTTGGATCTCCCTCTATCACAATCTTTCATTTTAGTTCTTCGTCACCTTCCTTTCAGTGTCATGTGTTATATTATCATTTTAGTTCAATCTCCCTCTTTGACAAAAATGCCAAAGCAGCAACTAAAACATACATCCAACAAATGTAGATATATCTGTTCAGCACAGTGTTTCTCCCTCTATCATCTTGCTTATGACTAATTTGTTATCTTTGCTTCTTCTTCATAGCTCTAGGACAGTCCTAAAGTGTGACAATCTTCTACATCAATGTGTCAATTATTCTGTTGTAGCATATTTGATGCAGTGCTCGTAGCTTGTCTAGGCAGCCTCAGTTAGGGGAAGGACCCCTAATTGACTTCTCAAGTACTCATGAGCTTCTTTAGGTAAAGCTTTAGTGAATATGTCTGCCAATTGTTCTTTTGTATTCACATACTCCATTTGGACTTCCTTGTCTTGTACCAATTCCCTCAAATAGTGATACTTGATTTCTATGTGCTTTGTCTTAGTGTGCATCACTGGATTCTTTGAAATATTTATAGCACTTGTGTTGTCACAAAAAATAACAATAGGTTCAGTGATTTCTTCTTTCATGCCTATCAACAATTGTTTTATCCATATCAAATTTGAACAGTTTACTGTAGCAACAACATACTCAACCTTGGCAGTAGATTAGGAAATGCAATTTTGCTTCTTGCTTGTCTAGGAGACTAGGCTCTATCCAAGAAAGAAAGATCCATAACTAGTGCTCTTTCTGTCATCTACATTTCCTGCCCTATCAGCATCAGTATATACTCTAAGTTCAAATTTGTCACTCTTCTTGTAGTATAACCCATACTCAGCAGTTCCTTTCAAGTATCTCATGATTCTTTTCACTACCATCATGTGTGTTTCCTTAGGATTGGTAGATAATCTTGCCATAATCCCAATAGCTAATGCAATATCAGGTCTACTATGTACAACATACTACAATTTTCAAATCATGGATCTATACAAATACTGGTTAACTTCTGTAGCATCATCATTCTTAGACAACTTTTGTCTAGTAACCATAGGAGTGCCCACCGGTCTAGCATCTTCCATTCCAAAAGTTTTCAGTATTTCATTAACATACTTAGACTGTGTAATGAAAATACCTTTCTTCATCTGATATACTTGTAAACCAACAAAGAATTTGATCTCACCAAACATACTCATCTCAAATTCAGTTTGCATTTCTTTTGAAAAAAATTTACACAATGCATCTTGTCCACCAAAAATAATGTCATCAAAAATTTTGGCCAACAAAATACATTTTCCTTCTTCATCCTTCATATACAGATTGCTTGTGTCTGTAGACTATGATTTTGAACCTGTTACCTGTCTTGAAAGGCTGAAACATTCAAACATTAGACTAATCTAACATATTCATGAACTAAAAAAATAGCATAAGACATGAAAACAAAACCAAAGCCACCTCAAGATTGTTGCTAAAAAAACAAGTGCTATAGAGAAAATGTTTGATTCGCTTCAATTAGAGGGATGTGGGTGTGCTCTCTAAGCACTTGGAGCATATTCTAATGCATACTAAGATTGATTTTAGACCAAATATAGGTGTGATATGATGCTATATGCTATGCAAAACAATAAAAGAAACTATGTTAATCCATTATTGCTAAGCTATGATGTTCTTTAAGAAAGCTTGAAGATGATAAAAAGAAACTAACAATTAGTATTGCTTATGCTAAGTCTAGAGCTAAATGGACATGATAACAATGCATAAAATGAAAGGTGAATGGATATTTTGCTCTTGGAAATGAGGACTATTTATAGACTTTTGGGAGGATGAATGAGTGGCTAGGATCAAAATCCTTAAGAGAGGCCAAGATTCATTCAAAGGGGAGCACATGGATTGTGCTAGTTCAAGGCCACCTCCTTGTGACAAGTGTCACAAGGGCATTGGGTTGAAAGATGGGAGGAATGTGCATAATTTGGGAAATGTGCCTAAGGTCAAAGGGTGTAAGAAAGGGGTGAGGGGCTTCTTAAATGCATCATAAATGCATGTAAGAGGGATAAGGAGGCTTTAAATGCACTTAATGCATGTAAGAGAAGCCTCTAGAAGTTTGTTGACTTTGGGTCAAGCTTAGGAGTTGGCTAACCTTGTTTAGGGAATGTGACAAGGTTAGGGGGAGGATTAGGATTAGGATTAGGGGATTTTAGGATTAGGATGGGTGAAGAGGTTGGGTTGAGAAGATTCTAGAAGAGTCTAGAATTCTCCTTGGTTTTATGGAATAAAAGTTTATTCATTCCAAAAGCTTAAGTTTTGGGAATATTTATTGAAATATTTTCAATAAATATGAAAATTAAATATTTAATCTTAATTAAATATTTTGAGTTGAGATTAGGGTTAGAAAAGGTGGGATTAGCCTTTTAATCGAAATTAAGAAGGGATTAGAAGATTTTGGAAGAGGTTAGTGGTCTTAAGAAAATTGGCCAAGTTTTGGTCAAAAAATAAATTAATTATTTTTTGGGGGATTTTTGGTCAATTTATTAATTAAAATAATTAATAAATAGGGGATTAATGTTTAAATAAGATTTAAACATTTTTGGGAGGGATTTCTTAATTAAATATTTTTAATTAAGATAAAGGGATTTAATGACATAAAAATTAATTAATTAATTAAATAAATAATTAATTAATAAATGATGATGTCATCAGGGATTTTTCAAAAAATAAAAATAAAAATAATTTATTTTCTAAAGGATTTTTAGGTGTCTACATTTTGCCCCTCTTTGATGCGATGTCGCAAGTGGCGTGGCGTCAAAGACAAGAAAATAAGATGCCCAAAGCTAGAATTTAGAAGAATAAGGGATTGTGCCCCCTCGAGAAAATAACGCAAGGAGCAAACATTGTGAAATTTTCTCGAAAGGAAACAGAGAAGGAAGGACCTAGGAAGAAGGGGAGATAAATAACCAAGCTTCCAAGAGCAAAGATGAGTGAATGCAAGATGAGATGGAATGCAAAATGCAGGATGCAGCTACATGAGGATGCAAGATTAATCTATATGATGCAGGATGCAGGGGAGATGGGGAAGCTCTAAGTGCAAATGTGGAGAGCACAACCTAGTTTAATATAGCAATGCTAGAGACCTGCCAAGGATACTTGGATCACGAGGCCTTGTCACCAGCGTTGCATAGGACTGACGCTAAAAAGACACGCAGGGTTGCCCCAGCATCGCACATGAAACTCGAAGGAGGCACGGTGGAAATGATGCTGAAGAAACCACAAACACATGACTGACTCACAGGCAGAAGCAAAAGATCAAAAGACCTTGCCCCAGATGATCCTCATTCGCAGCACACCATGATATAAAGGATCGTGGTGACGTTGAGTAGAGAACAACGAGAAGCTGTAAAAGATTAACAAGACCCAAAGGACAAAATCCAAGGTCAAAATGAAAACTCCAAAAAGACATCCTTTGCCAAGGAGAGAGATGTGATTTGATTGATGGTGGGAAGATTGGTCGGACAGGAGGAACGATATATCCTCAAGGACCAGGATGGAAGATTAGGTCAGACAGGAGGAACGATATATCCTCAAGGACCCATGGGTTGGTGAGAGAATAAGTGTAGTTGTTCGCTGGCAAAAGCTGAAGTTCAAGGAATAATCAGGATGAGCAAGGATAAGTCGACAATTGATGTTGCTGAAGCACAAGGCCCGAGTGGGACTAAAAGTTTTCTGAGGCTGGGGATGGGACAAGATATTTGATCAAATGCTGCTGCAGGACGGACAAAGGTTATGTACAACAAGGAGGAACGATATGCACAAGGGATATGTACAGAAGCTCAGGATTGGGGATAGGAAGATCACACTCAGCGGGACTCTCACTAGGACGGAGACAAGAAGGATATTTACAGAAAGGATTGCGCTGTATAGGAAAGGGATAAGGATATGGTACAAGATATGGTACAAAGCTTTGGAATAGGATATGGATTGCAGATGGGTTGGAGGAAGATGGAAGCCGAATGCTTGGAGGATAGGGGAGATGGAACTGCTGGGAGATCTGTTATGGATGGAGGAAGAGGACGGTAGCTGAAAGGACAACTGAATAGATAAATAGCCCAGTTTACTATGTTGGTGCCTGTTTACCAGGTTTTCACCAACATACTTGTCCAAGGTGCTTGAATTGCCAAGTTTTCACCGTTGGACGATTATTTTCTCTTTCTCTTTTCTTTTTTGCTTTTTTGCTTTTTTGCTTTTTTTTTGCTTTTTTTTTTTTTTTTGAATGTTTTTTGGATTTTTTGATATATGCAGGATCAGGTTCAGGCATAGAACCTCTTCAAATGGATGATGTTGATAGGATCATTCAAGGGCTCACCTTCTGGTGTTGATAGCTGATAGGCGCCGGAGCCAAAGGATGCGGTGACAACATAGGGGCCCAACCAAGTAGGCTCAAACTTGCCTTTCTTTTCTCTATTTGCTAGGACCTTCTGATTTTCTTTAAGGACCATGTCACCGACCTGGAACTGTCTAGGATGGACCTTCTTGTTATAACTCCTTTTGAGTCGATTCTGGTATGCAACCAGGTGATCATAGGCTTGCTGTCTCTTTTCATCTAGTAGATCTAGCTGTGTGAGCCGGGCCACATGATAGTCTTCATCAGTTGTATAGTTCTTCATGGAGACGCGCAAGGATGGGAGCTCAACCTCGATCGGTAGAACAACTTCAGCACCATATACAAGGGAGTATGGGGTGGTGCCTGTGGGAGTGCGATAAGAAGTGCGGTAGGCCCAAAGGGTGGGATTGATTTGGAGGTGCCAGTCACGACCAGAATCATTGACAACCTTCTTGAGGATTTTCAAGATAGTTTTGTTAGTTGCCTCAGCTTGGCCATTTCCTTGAGGGAAATATGGACTGGAGAAACGGTGATGGATGTGGAGTCTGGCACATAGATCATCCACATGCTGGTTTTCAAAAGGTGTGCCATGGTCTGTGAAGATGGTAGATGGTATGCCGAAGCGACAAATGATATGGTAGAGGATGAACTTGGATATTTGGATGCCAGTAGTAAGGGTGAGCGGAATCGCTTCAACCCATTTGGTAAAGTACTCTGTGGCTGTTATGATATACTTGTGTCCATCCGAAGAGAGGGGGGTGATCAAGCCAACAAGGTCGAGGCCCCAACATGAAAAAGGCCACGGTGGTGCAATAGGCTGTAGATCTTGTGCTGGTGCATGTATCAAATTGGCATGCTGTTGACATGGGAGACATTTCTTGACAAAATCACATGCATCATGTTCCATTGTTGGCCAATAATATCCAACTCTAAGCAGCTGCTTTGCTAGAACCATGCCACTCGTGTGGGCACCGCAAATTCCAGCGTGAACTTCTTGTAAGGCCAGGACGGCCTCGTTTGAATCTAAACATCTAGATAGGACATTGTGATACCCACGACGATATAGGGTGTTGGCTACAAGAGTGTAGCGGGAAGCTCTGCGAATAAGGTTTTGGCATTGGTTATTGGTGAGATGGGGAGATATGATACCATTTTTTAGATATGCATGGATGTCGTGGTACCATGGGGATTGAGGACCAACCAAGACACACACCATGTTTGCATTGGCGTTCTCATAAGCTGGTGAATGTAGCTGCTCGACTAGGAATTCATATTGTGATGCGTCGCGTGGGATTTCTAATAAGGATCCAATGGTTACCATTGCGTCTGCTGCTTTGTTCTGAAGTCTTGGGATCTATGTGAACTGTAGATGTAGGAAATGCTCTTGCAGTTTGTCCACCAGCTCTTTGTAAGGTAGCAACTTGTCATCCTTTGTTTGATATTCATCTAGGACTTGTTTGATAATCAGCTGTGAATCTCCAAATACTTGTAATTCTATGATATTCCACTGAATGGCTGTTCTGAGACCTAAGATGAGTGCCTCATATTCTGCAATGTTGTTGGTACATGGGAATCCCAATTTGAATGATTTTGGGATGTAGTCACCTTGAGGTGTGACGAATAGGATTCCTGCCCCTGATCCATGTGATGTGTAGGAGCCATCAAAGTATAGTTTCCACATGGGCTGCTCTTCAATCATGCATAAGTGTTCATCAGGGAATTTCATGATTAGTGGATAGGCATCCACCAGTGGTGCTTTTGCTAGTTGATTGGCAATGACTTGCCCTTTGATTGCTTTGCGATCAATATACTGGATGTCAAACTCACTGAGTATCATGACCCATTTTGCCATACGGCCTGTGAGAGTTGTCTTTGATAGTAGATATTTGAGGGGGTCCACCTTTGAAATGAGCTTGATTGTGTGACTGAGCATGTAATGTCTAAGCTTTTGAGTGGTAAAGACCACTGCAAGGGATGCTTTTTCCATAGGTGAATAATTAAGCTCATATCCGACAAGAGTGCGACTGATGTAATAGATGGCTCTCTCCTTGTTGTCATCATCATGCTGAGCTAAGAGTGCCCCCAGTGCTGTAGTGGTTGCCGAGATGTAGAGTATGAGAGGGCGTCCTGGAATTGGTGGTACTAGGATTGGAGAATTGGCAAGATACTCCTTGATCTTATCAAAGCTTCTTTGACATATGGGATCCCATTTGAAGCTTGTGTCTTTGCATAGGAGATGCGTAAAAGGTTGGCACTTGTCTGCTAACTGAGAAATGAACCGACGCACTGATTGAAGCTTTCCTTGTAGGCTTCTGAGCTGTTTGAGTGTTCTTGGTGGAGGCATCTCTGTTATTGCTTTGACCTTCTCGGGGTCTATCTCTATGCCTCATCGCGATACTATGAAACCTAGGAGCTTTCCAGATGTAACACCAAAGACACATTTCTTTGGATTAAGCTTTAAGCCATAATGATTCAGACGATCAAACACACGCTCTAAGATGTTGAGGTGTTCATCCCTTGTTTTGGATTTTGCAAGGATATCATCCACATAGTCTTCAAGGATCTTGTGGATCATGTCATGGAAGATCACTGTCATTGCTCGCTGATATGTTGCTCCTGCATTCTTTAGCCCAAATGGCATCATGTTGTAGCAGAAGGTACCCCATGGGGTTGTGAATGCTATTTTATGTTGATCTACTTCTGCTATATGAATTTGGTTGTAACCGGAAAAGCCATCCATGAGTGATAGCATTTCGTGACCCGCTGTGAGGTCTACAAGCATGTCTATGTTTGGCAATGGGAAATCATCCTTAGGGCATGCCTTGTTCAAGTCCCTGAAATCAGTACAGATTCTGATGTCACCAGAAGGCTTTGTGACTGGCACCATGTTAGAGATCCATTCTGAGTAGTCAATTGCTCTGATGATTTTTGCTTGAAGGAGCTTCTCAAGCTCTGCTTTAACTAGTAATGCTACCTTTGGATGCATTTTCCTTAGCTTCTGCTTCACTGGCTTAACGTTTGGATCTACTGATAGATGATGAACAACAAGGTTTGGATCAAGCCCAGGCATGTGGGCGTATGACCATGCAAAGTTGATAACTGATTCCTTGAGCAAGGTGCTGAGAGCCATTTCTTCTCCTTCTGTTAGGTTGACTGCAATGTAGGTGATCCTTGGACATTCTTCTGTTCCCAAGTTGATTGGCTTGGTCTCTTCTATGATGATTGGAGATTGCTCTGGTCTATAATCTTGGATAGGGGGAAGAGGCAAGGCTTCATCTTCTAGCGCTTGAATTGCCAAGTTTTCACTAGAAGATACGCCCTTTATTTTTACTGTTTTGGAGTCAGAATGTGCCCCAGAAGGGTTTTCACATAAAGAATCATGATGTTATTTTGCTTTATCATTTTTGCGACTAAAGCTTGCCTCTTCCCCAAAATATCCTTCTGGGTGAAGCTGATAGACAGAGGTTGATGTTGGATCTTGATTGCTTGCTGGACCTGATGCCCCCATGAATTCTAGGAGTGCTTGTGCGCTTTGGAACTCATCGATGTGTGCAATGCTTGGTTGGTCCCAATCTATGAGGTCGGAGTTTATGAGGGGAAGATCTATGAGGTTAATGGAGAGTTGTTGGAGGACAGAAGTCCCCAGGAGGGTGTCGTCGGCAAAGATATCATCGTAGGATCGGATGTCTTTCTCTTCGGGGATGTCTTCGATTTTCACGAGGTCATCCCAGCTATTCGAAAAGTTCACGTTGGTCATGTTAGTGCCCGCAGTTGTGGTATTGGGCTCTTGTTCAAGCAGGCGAGAGGTATTAAAGCCAAGTCCTTGCTGTTCTGGATTTTGGGATGGTATGATAGGAAACAAATTTCCGTCCTCTTGTGGTCCTAGACCACCACCTTGATAGTTATAGTGTTCTGTGACATTTTTGAAGGGGATTGGATATTTCTCTTTGAAGTACTCAAGAAGTTGTGTGTCACGTGATGGGGGATCTTTGTATAACCATTTGTTAATATCTGGATCCATTTCTTTGCTGTTGATGGTACCATGAGACTCAAAAGTCATATTTCCTATCTGCTTGAGCTTATGATGTTCCTTAACATGCTTTTTTTGACAACTTGGGTGCCCTTGAGTATGTGGATCACGTGGAAGAGCTCCTACAGCAAATGCATCACTGAGGCTGTATTCGCCACAACCCTGGTTGTTGATCTTGATGGATGATAAGGTGGAAGAAAGGATGGTCTCTGGATCGCGATGGGATTGGGATGAGCTAGCAATAGAAGTACCAATATCGGTTCCAGGACAATGAGTAGAATGAGAGAAAGATGCTTCCATCGCAAGGCAGTATGCGAAGGGGTTAGGGTCAGCGTGGATGGTAACCTCAGTGCCTTGATGTGGAAACTTGATGCACTGATGGTAAGTAGATGGTACGGCCTTAATGGAATGGATCCATGGACGACCAAGGAGGATATTGAACGGTAGGTCAAGATCAACAACGTGGCAGAGAGTATCTTGCGTTGCTGGGCCTAGCTGGATAGGCAAAGTCATAGTACCTTCAGAGGTACGCTCCAAGTTATCATATGCTTTAATAGTGATCATCTCATGTTGTATGTCGGCCTCCGTGAACCCGATCTTCTTGATGAATTTTAATGTGCACAAGTTGAGGGCTGAGCCATTATCTACCAGAACTCGTTTGATGGTGAAATCTCTGACCATGACGGCAATGCGGAGAGGAAGAATATGGTCAGGAGCGACATCTGGTATATCAGATTCTTTGAAGGATAAGGCACATGCTGCTGATAGGTGTCCCACAAGAGTTTCAAACTAAGTTGTGTTAATATTCGTGGGGACATGGCCTTCTTTTAGAGCTTTGTCCAGGATCTCCTGATGGATGGGTGATGTGCGGAGCAAATCCAAGATAGATATTTGGGCTGGCATGTTCCCAAGATGCTCTATGATATTGTATTGTGCTCTTGGTGCATTATGCTGTGTTGTGCATGCATTTGATGCTGGCCTGGTGTTAGACTGTGCTGTGGATGCAGTAGATGTTGGCCTTGGAGGAGCAGCTAATCTCGGAGGAGCACCGGCAACAGTTATCCTACCACTGCGGGTAGTTGCAGCACATTGTCGATCCGGCCCTCTGACGTGGATGGTATTGATGGTGGGCTCATCTTGGATGGGCTCAACTTGAGTTATGCATCCGACATACTTGTCATAGTTGATGTAGGCCGCTGTGTGATCTTCTTGCTTGCCTTTGCCACGATTTTGGGGCTGATTGGCGCTGGCTTGATTCTTCCCGGCATCGTGTTGAGGGAACACATTTTGATATATTTGCAAACCGGCATTGGGTGAAGCTTGAGTTGGTGCATCGACCTGGATTTCCTTGCGATCGATGAGATCCTGGATGTAGTGCTTAAGCCGCATGCACTTCAATGTTGTGTGCCCCTTCACACGATGGTAATCACAGTATTCATGTTCTTTATACCAATCAGACTTTGGTGCGTTGTCATCCTTCTGTGGGATGGGCGGATATGTGATCATATTTGCCTTGGCTAGCCGATAAAAGATCTGATCCAGAGGCTCACCCAAAGGTGTGAAAGTCCTCTTTGGATTGTTCTGATTATTGGGTTTGTTCTGCCTTGGGGCAACGTTAACTGCGTTAACAGGATTGCCTTGACGTGCTGGTTGCTGCTGTTGGTATTGCTGCTGATACTGTTGCACAGGTGGTTGATGAGCTTGAGGAGGTTGCTGATAAATAGGTGCTTGATATGCGGGAGCTGGTGGTTGCTGATAGATGAGTGCTTGTGGCGGTTGGTATGTTTGAGCTAGTGTAGGACTAGCCACAATGAATTGTACATTCTTAGTGTCAGTGGCTCCATCTGTAACAACATTCTTGTTACGATTCCAGTAACGGGATTTATCATTGTTGGGTTTGTTTTTGGAATCATCCTTGAAGTGACGAATAGTGCCTTCGTCTAGGAGAGCTTTCTCGATGCCTATACCTTTGCTTTTGATGTCTTGGTATGTCTGGAGACAATTCATTCGCATGTGATGGGATAGCTTTGGATGTAGGTTATCAATGAAGATCTTTGTTAGATGCTTCTCTGGCGGCTGATATGATAACCTGGTTGTAAGATTCTGCCATCTTTGCAAGTATTCTGCAAGGCTTTCTCCATCTTTCTGCTTTGAGTTGCATAGGTCTAGCAAGGACAACTCATTCTCCACATTATGGGCATAGTGTGTGATGAACTTCTCAGAGAGTTCAGCAAAGGTGTTTATTGTCCCATGTGGTATTTTGTAAAACCACTCAACAGCAGTTCCTCCCAAGCTCTTGGGAAACAGGCGCAGGAGATAGTTATCACTATAAGCCACTTCTTGGCACGCCATGTAAAACTCTTTGATATGGTTTACTGGATCTCCTTTCCCTCGATACTTGTCGAACTTAGGCATCTCAAAATGCTTGGGGAAAGGGATAGTTGCTATGGACCGATCGAAGGGATATGAGCACACCTCTTCGAACTTGTAGGTTTTATTCTCTGTTCCACTTTGTAGCTCTTTTAGAGCATTTTTCATTGCTTCCCACTCAGCATTGAGTGGCGAGGGAACTGGGACTTCTGCTTGTGATGGAAGCTGTGGAACTGGATATAGCGCTTGCTGTGGATAAATGGGTTGGAACTGATTCTGGGGCAATGGTTGCTGGAGATATTGCTGGTGTGGCATAGGGGGATATTGTGGTAAATGATATGGAACCGCTTGATGTTGTTGGGCTACTTGCTGTTGTTGAACTGGCGGTTGTTGTGGGACTACTTGCTGATATTGGACATTTGGAACTTCCTGTTGTAACTGATGGGTGGGAACTTGTTGTTGCTGGGGGATGATAGGGATTTGTTGCTGAGGCTGATAGCAAGGGACTTGCTATTGTTGAGGAATGATGGTTGTTTGCTGAAAGGGGGCATGTGGCTGCTGTGGGGGAGGATGTTGGAATGATGCTGCTTGTGGGTATGATGGTGGTAGTTGCTGAGGTTGGCTTTGGGTTTGACCGATATAAGCTGGGTGTATGCCTGCGTTACTTAAAGGTGGAACAGATGTGGGAAAGCTAGAAGCAAAGGGTGATGGGGTAAGATAGCTGGGGAAAGTTGGCTGTTGAGGTGGTGGAACTTGCTGGAAGGTATTTGGGATTTGGGATGAATAGCTTGAAGCCGGCGGTGTTTGGGGTAGTTGCTGCTGTGCTGCTTGGGCGAAGGCGGTTTGTTGACTTGCAACCATAGATGTAGGGGATTGAGATGGGATCCCCCATGCCTTCATTTCTTCTTGTGTAAGGCCCCACTGAGAGCTTGTGTTAGGGTGCACTGCAGCGGATGATGGAATGGTAGGAGCAACGGGAGCTTGAGACATGAATGATGGTTGGGAGAAAGGAGCTTGTTGAGGTTGTGGTTGAGCGGATGCTTGTGAAGAGGAAAATGAAGGAAACACCCAAGAGAAGGATGAGGTTGGAATGGGGAGCGATTGCGCTAACCCCAAAGAAGAAGGTACAGGTGCTTGGGGGGTGAAGGGTGACGGTGCTCCTTTGATGGTGAAAGATGTTGCTTGACTTGCGGATGGTGGTAAAGCTTTTGGTGTAAAAGCTTGTGTGAGAGGTGGAAGTTGACTTTGGGTTAAGTGTTGGATTTGGGCTTGGGCAGCCATAGCAGATGATGAAGCAAAAGGGGTATGAGATGGAGCGGATGGCACTGCAGTTTGTGTTGTGGGACTGGCGAGGCTTCCTTGCAAGAAAAGGGGAATGGTGGAAAGCTCCTGGGGTGTTTGCATGATAGGATCGGGGAACGGAGAATACGCTTGTGCTGGAACTTGGATAGTTTTGATGGGGATGCGTGGATAGAGAGATGGTGGGATGGAGGTACTTTCTGGCAGGTAGTGAACAAACGTGCTCTGCTGATGTTGCGGTATAAGGGCATTGGTCGCTGGTGGGCTATCTGGAGGATTTGTGAATGCTTGGATTGCCAACGGGGATGAAGGGATGTTTGGATCTTCACATGGGTTACTGGCTTGGATCTGGGGATTGTAGGTCATCATGGCATTGGTGAAAAGGTTGGGATCGGATGAGGTTGTTGGTGGATAAGGATTCATGCTTCTTCTTTTCCGAGATCTGGTCTCAACAGGCATGGAGATGCAAGTGCTAAATGTATGCAAGATGTTTGGCTAAAAGATGTTGATGGATGCAAAGTTGATGAACTTCTAAAGATGATGACTTCTAAGATGCAAATGCAAAGATAGGGATCAAGATGGCGATGATGGAAGCTGGATGGAACTGATATGGATCAAGATGGTGGAGGAAAGATAGGTTGCTGATGGAAAGCTGGTGAAAGATTACTGAGTGGTCAACAAATGAGCTGCTATTTTTCCCAAATGGAGGATCAGAGATATGATGGGGTCAACCTAAGATAGACTGATGATCTTCAGTCAACAAGTTTCTTATCAATACACTCCAATCTCTTGCTCGAGATGATGGCTATGCAAGGACAAGGTTTGATTTCTTTATGACAACACGTTGTGCCAAAAAAGAGGATGATGGTCTCTGATCTTGGATATAGGATAGGAACAACTCAAAAGGTAGAACACTAAGTGTTGGTGGATCTCTAGATTTGGAACAAAAGATGATGGATCTACTGCAAAGATATGGAAAGCTGATGGGGGGATGCTGGTGGAAAAGGTATCGAAGGTTGAAGGGATAATGCTCTATGCGAATGACAAGGATTGATTCTAGAATGCTGGTAGGAAGATGAATGCATATGCAACTTTATGATGTTTTGAAATGCAACTAAGGTTTTGATGCTGATGCAAAGGGTGAAACTAGGATGAAACTAAGATGCAAGGCTGTTGAGACAAGATTTCAAGATCTGAAGATGGAATAAGACATGAATAAGGAATTGGCTAATCTTCTGGCTCAAGGTTGACAAAGTGATGGTTAACTCGGAAACGGAAGGTGAACTGTTTGATGCGGGCGTTATGGGCAATGTTCTCAAGTCTGGCTTGGGACTTCTCCTCTGCTTGGGTTGCTTGGATAATGGATTGATAGGTCTTGGTGTTCTTCTTGATAACTTTTTGCTCTTGATAGGCTTGGGATTTGGGCAACTTTGCTTTAGGATGTTTGTTCTTGCTGGGCATCACTTGGAAAAGAGGCTTCTAATTTTTGAGGCAAAGGTTTCCAATGGCAAAGGTTTAAAGTCAAAGCAATCTCCGTAAGGGACAAAGCAACCCTGCGGGATACAAACAAAGGCAACTGACTCTGACAAAGCTTTAAAAGTGTATGTTTCAACAAGTGTTTTCACGGAGTCTTTGACTGTCAAGCACTTCAAACAGATCTACCTAAGGAAGGTGAGTATCAAAATCGCTTGCCCACAGCTTGGTATCCCCCAGAAGGGAATACAAATGGTGAGTAATCTTGAGGCGACCCGGTAAACCCCTTGGAATCGGTCCTTGCACAAGGATTTTGATACTTTCGGATGTAGATAGGGTAGCCTCTATTTTATCAGGTTGCTAATGATTCCGTGGTGTCTCCATACCCGGTTATGCTGATCATCCGTGACTCACTTAAGAGCCTTGCCAATTATGCTGGGGGAGAGGAATGTTTACCATCCCCAGACACGTGTTTGGCACGAACGCCCGGCGATTAGGAGATGTAAGTGATTCTTTTGGTATTCACTTATTTGTATACCGGCCGGGGGGGATACCGGTTTGAGATCGTTCTCCGAGGAGGAAGCGCTTCTCCTTGGACAGGCCTCGCTAAAAGCAGAACAGGTGAACTTGTCCAAGTTCAAATGTTCCACGTTGCTTACTCTAACAAGGATTATGCAAAATTTGAAAAACTCCTACATGCACATCAAGCAGATTTTGTTCATTTTCCCAAATTTGATTAAGTTTGTTTGAACTTTGAAAAATGAAGACACACGTGTTTAGATTTTGATTTGTTCCTTTCTCCAAAATGTAAATAAATTGAACGTTTGCAAGTTCTTTCCTTTTGTGCATTCAAGATTTGATTAGCGAGTTGATTTAAGAACTTTGAAAAAGCTTTGTTTTGTCCCTTAGATCACTCAAGATTGAATTTGGCTTGCTTGCTTTGAAAACTGAAACAGATGAGGGAATAGAGTTGTTTGTTCCTTTTAGTGCATTCAAGATTGAGTTTGATTTTCAAATTGACAATGACACTTAGGACCTAAGTTCTTCCTTTTAGCTTCATTCAAGATTTTGTTTTGACTCGTTTGAATGCAGATTTGATGTTCTTTTTATGCCCAAAAAGATATGATCATTCCTACTTTGCATGAATGCATTGTTAAAAATCCTTGATGTTGCAAGGATGCAAATGCCTTGATTAATTTTTTTGTTTTGTTTGTTAGAACAAATTTTGCAAATTTTAGTCCTTAATGCATTCAAGAATGATTTGAGGGTTCATTTTAAGCACTAAAATAAGGTGTGTATGATTTTGCTTCCTTATGGATATTATTATTATTTTTGAAAAAAAATGGCCATGACCTCCTTGCTAGAAGAAGAAGAAGGAGATGGAATAGAAGAAGAATATAGACAAGAAGAGGAAGAAGAATATAGACAAGAAGAAGAAGAAGGGATCAAAGTGCTCTGTCCACCTATAAGCTTGAAAAATCTGAAAATGGTCTAAAACCCATCAGAATGTTTGCAAAGAACCCGTGAAGTGGGTCACACCGGGCGTGCCAGAATGTAGACTATGATTTTGAACCTGTTACCTGTCTTGAAAGGCTGAAACATTCAAACATTAGACTAATCTAACATATTCATGAACTAAAAAAATAGCATAAGACATGAAAACAAAACCAAAGCCACCTCAAGATTGTTGCTAAAAAAACAAGTGCTATAGAGCAAATGTTTGATTCGCTTCAATTAGAGGGATGTGGGTGTGCTCTCTAAGCACTTGGAGCATATTCTAATGCATACTAAGATTGATTTTAGACCAAATATAGGTGTGATATGATGCTATATGCTATGCAAAACAATAAAAGAAACTATGTTAATCCATTATTGCTAAGCTATGATGTTTTTTAAGAAAGCTTGAAGATGATAAAAAGAAACTAACAATTAGTATTGCTTATGCTAAGTCTAGAGCTAAATGGACATGATAACAATGCATAAAATGAAAGGTGAATGGATATTTTGCTCTTGGAAATGAGGACTATTTATAGACTTTTGGGAGGATGAATGAGTGGCTAGGATCAAAATCCTTAAGAGAGGCCAAGATTCATTCAAAGGGGAGCACATGGATTGTGCTAGTTCAAGGCCACCTCCTTGTGACAAGTGTCACAAGGGCATTGGGTTGAAAGATGGGAGGAATGTGCATAATTTGGGAAATGTGCCTAAGGTCAAAGGGTGTAAGAAAGGGGTGAGGGGCTTCTTAAATGCATCATAAATGCATGTAAGAGGGATAAGGAGGCTTTAAATGCACTTAATGCATGTAAGAGAAGCCTCTAGAAGTTTGTTGACTTTGGGTCAAGCTTAGGAGTTGGCTAACCTTGTTTAGGGAATGTGACAAGGTTAGGGGGAGGATTAGGATTAGGATTAGGGGATTTTAAGATTAGGATGGGTGAAGAGGTTGGGTTGAGAAGATTCTAGAAGAGTCTAGAATTCTCCTTGGTTTTATGGAATAAAAGTTTATTCATTCCAAAAGCTTAAGTTTTGGGAATATTTATTGAAATATTTTCAATAAATATGAAAATTAAATATTTAATCTTAATTAAATATTTTGAGTTGAGATTAGGGTTAGAAAAGGTGGGATTAGCCTTTTAATCGAAATTAAGAAGGGATTAGAAGATTTTGGAAGAGGTTAGTGGTCTTAAGAAAATTGGCCAAGTTTTGGTCAAAAAATAAATTAATTATTTTTAGGAGGATTTTTGGTCAATTTATTAATTAAAATAATTAATAAATAGGGGATTAATGTTTAAATAAGATTTAAACATTTTTGGGAGGGATTTCTTAATTAAATATTTTTAATTAAGATAAAGGGATTTAATGACATAAAAATAAATTAATTAATTAAATAATTAATTAATTAATAAATGATGATGTCATCAGGGATTTTTCAGAAAATAAAAATAAAAATAATTTATTTTCTAAAGGATTTTTAGGTGTCTACAGTGTCATTTGTTCTTGAAAATCCAATCTGTATCAGATAGTTATGCAACTGCTCATACCATGCTCTGGGAGCTTGTTTTAGTCCATATAAAGCTTTGTTCAGTTTGCATACCATGTGTCTTCTATTTGGATCAATAAAAACTTCTGGCTGTTCTATGTAAACTTCTTCTTCCAGTATACCATTCAAAAATGCAAACTTGACATCCATTTGATATACCTTGAAATCTTTATAAGCAGCATATGCAAGCAAAGTTCTTACTCCTTCCAATCTAGCCATAGGGGCAAATGTATCCCCATAATCAATTCTTTCTTCTTATGTGTAGCCTTTGTATACTAGTCTAGCTTTGTTCCTAGTGATTTCACCTTTTTCATTCAACTTGTTTCGAAATACCCACTTTGTTCCTATAACATTCTTATCTGCAAATCTCGGCACTAAAGTCTAGGTTTCATTTTTCTCAATCTGGTCAATCTCTTCATTCATTGCTTGTATCCAATCTTCATTTTCTAATGCCTCTTTAGTTGTCTTAGGTTCAAACTCACACAATAAGCATGTTGGATCCTTGGTCTTGCTTCTAGTCTGAATTCCAGTGTCTTTATCTCCAATTATATATTCAGACTTGTGATGTCTTCTTACAGATGTTGCCAAAATAGGTTCAGCATTTTTCTCTTCTATTTCATCAAGTTCCCCAACAAGATTGTCAAATTCAGCTTCTGAATGCTCAGCAACCTCTTCCTGATCCTTGGTAGCATTATCATGTAGCTCAACATGTTCTTGTTCTCTCTTGGCACTATTTTCCTGATGCTCAGCATCATCTATCTATCACTCGACATTGCTTACCTGACACTCAGCATCAAGTGCAGGTCTATTACCTGCCTCTTCTATTTCCTCAATGTACACAAAAGATCTGTAATCTTTTGGTTCTCTTTTACTATCAACCTCATTTATTTTTGCATACTCATCAATTTTTACATTCACACTTTCCACAATTTTGTTAGTGTTAGAGCTCAAACACTTATAAGCTTTAATTTTTGTGGAGTAGCCTAGGACTATGCCTTCATCACTTTTAGCATCAAATTTTCCATTCCTATTGTCTTTCAATATGTAACACTTGCTTCGAAAGATTCTAAAATATTTAACACTCGGTGCATGCCCATACCATAATTCATAGGGTGTCAGATTTGTACCCGGTTAAGAGTGTAAACAACTGTACTTATAGCTTCTTTCCAATATTTCTATGCCACATTCTTTTCAATCAATAGTGTCCTAGCACAGTCCAAAATAGATATGTTCCTTCTTTCTACTATACCATTCTGTGGAGGTGTCCTAGGTGCAGACATCTATCTTTTGATACCTCTCTCATTGCAAAATAGATTAAATTCATTTGATGTTAATTCTCCACCATGATTAGATCTAAGACATTTCAGGTTCCTACCTGTCTCCTTCTCAACCTTAGCCAAATACCACTTGAAAAATTGAAACGCATCATATTTTTCCTTTAGAAACATTACATGCATCATTCTAGTATGATCATCAACAATCAAGATAAAATATCTAGCACCACAGTAACTTTGTACACCCATAGGTCCATAAAGGTCAGTATGAACCAAATCTAAAATGTGTTCAAAAGTAAAGGATTTTCTCTTGAAACTTGACTTAGTCATTTTTCCTAACTAGCATTCTTTGCACATCACATTCTCAGGTTTCTTCAATCTAGGTAGGCCTCTTACTTTCTTCTTCTTACATATCTCTACCAGATTGTCAAAGTTAACATGAGATAGCCTCTTATGCCATAACCAAATGTCATCAAGTTGTGCAATCATACATACTTCTTCAGATAGGTCAAGATAGAACAAATTACCTCTAGTCTACTCACCACTTCTAATCAGTTCACCAGTAGCATCAAATATGTTAGCTTTCTTGTGATGAAATTCCACTCGGTAGCCAGTTCTGTTGAGTTGAGCAACACTTAACAAATTATAATTCAATCCTTCAACCCAATAAGCATTTTCACAAGAGATCTTATCAGTCAGTTTAATCAGTCCTTTTCCTCTAACAAGACATGGTGCATCGTTAACAAATGTTACACTTTTACCTTTATAATGATGTAGGGTCTCAAACTTACTCTTGTCACCAATCATGTGATGTGAACAACCACTGTCAATAATCCATTTATCATTCTTGTTCACATAGGAAATCAATGCAATTTTCTCATCCTCATCAAATTCATCTTTCATTGCAACATAGACAACCTCAATTTCAAAATCATCACTATCAGTGTCAGTCTCTTCTTCAGCAATGTAACATGATTTCTTACCTTTTCCTTTGTAGTCTTTGTACCTTCAGTAGCTTTTGTCATCTCTTCTATCTCTATGTATTCTTTCTCTTTCTTCATCTTTATCCTTCTTGTTAGGACATCTAGCAGCTATATGACCGACTTTATTACATGCAAAACATATAATAGGGAGTTTACCTTTGTATTTTCCTTTTCCTCTTCTCAGTCTTCTAGCCATAAGAGCTTCTAGATCTTCAAGATCTTCATCAAAAGTGCCATTGTCACTTTCGCTTTCACTTTCACTTTCACTTTTACATCTTTCCTTTCCTTCTTAGGCTTATTCAGAAATAACTGTGATTTAAAAGTAGATTCAACATTTCCAAGATTACCAATAGAGAAGTTATCATAATAAGATAGTTCAAAAGTAGTTAGCTTGCCAATCAAACCTTCCAAAGTAAGCACATTTGCAGAGTTACATCTAGATTCCTGAATAGCTAAGATCTTAATAGCATATATAGGACATAGATTTCTTAACACTTTTCCAATAATGGTCTCATCATCAATAATTCCATTTTCTCCTCTAATAGCATTCACAACCTCTTTTATTCTACCACAATATTGTGCAATGTTTTCATCTTCATTCATTCTCATTTCATCAAACTTACCTCTGAGACTCTCGACTTTATCTTTCATATTGATCACTATTGCCCAAAATTTCCCTATCATTCATTTTTGGCCACAGTTCCTATTTTCCAAAAGAAATGCTCAAGTGTCAAAAACCCAGTGTGTTTTCGACCTCTTCTCTATAGGCTCGAGATGTTTTTGCTTTTTTCTCTGAAAATTTGGTGTGTTTTCGACCTCTCAGCTCTGAAAATTTGGTGTGTTTTTGGCCTTTGCTTGAAAACCCTTTATCTTTTTGGCATCCTCTATGTTTTGACCCTAAGCGCGCAACTTCGATCAGGCGGGTCACAGTGCCTAAGGCCATTCCACTACAGTCAAGATCCGATGGCCATCGCATGATCGCATGGGATCTCCCAATCCCATGAGATCACATGACAACCATTGATGTGGTATCTCCAATCAGTGATCAACATGCAGTTATCGAGGTGGCATCATGTGGTTTGTTGCATGATTGCATGGGCTCTTCCAAGCCCATGCGACCATGTGACAAACCGTCAGCAGTTTCAGTGGTGGTGGTTCATGGTTCGGCAGTTAAGTCAAGCGGTTGGTCGCATGATCACATGCGGTCTCATGACCACATGAAATCATGCAACAAACCATCAACTATGACAGGCAGTTAGTGGGGCCCAAGGTTTCTACATTGGCGCAAGTATGAGGAGATCTGACGGTGGTCGTATGATCTCATCAGATCTTCCAATCCCATACGATCATGCGACAACCGTTAGATGGGAATCTAGTGGTTGCGGTGGGTCCTATGCTTGGGGTGCCAAGGTGTTTTCTATGGGTCCGTTCTGGGGTGTCGAGGTGTTTGTTGGGATAGCTACCGGGATGAGTAAGGGAGTGACACATGGTGGTACCAGGCTCAGGATTTGGCAAGCTTTGCACGGTTGCGTAGTTGGAGGTGGGCCCGGTTCTATGTTCGGTCAGGTAATCTTGCATTGAAAAGAGGAATATTCCTTCTATCTAGCAATTCAGTGACTTCCCTTAGTCCGATAATCTCCTGACGGAAGGGAATATGCCAAAAGTTTTTCAAGACTCAATGACTACCGTCGGATGAAGCAGAGATCAACGGATTTTGCGTAGTCACTAAATAGGTGCCCGAGGTTAAGAAAGTTCACATGACTTGGCGATAAGGGGAGTTTGAAACCTGAGGTAAACCAGGTTTAGGTTTTGCAGTGTAGTTTTGCGGGTCTTAAGCATCCACGTGGCAAGAGCAATAGTGTTCAAAGGTTTGTCACATGATCGCATGAAGGCCTTTTGGCTCATGTGATCATGCGACCACTGACTTTTCAAGGTAGTATGGTCATGGGTCCAACCATGTGGTCGGCTCCTATTGGGCCACGTGGCGAGTTTGGCAAGTATGATGGCTGGCGGTCCATGAAGCTTGGCAAGTGGTGGATTTTGCAGGGCCCAGTTGTCTTACGTGGCAAAGTGGTGGTAGTTTTCAAGGTAGTCGCATGATCGCATGTGGCTTCCTAGCCTCATGCGATCATGCGACCAAGCTCATTTTAGGGCAGTGTGGCCCTTTTTTAGCTTTCTTCTAAGGGAGATTTGTGCGGGTAGCTAAGGTTGATGATTTCTAGAGGCAGTTGCAATTGGATAGATATTTGTAGAGATCTTTTGGGTGACATTTTGAGTCCTTTCCAGTATGGGATCAGATTTTGCACATTCATGGCCATATGGGCTTGCAGGGAGGTTATTGAATCCAGGTCTTTTATCTACAGGCATGATCAATTCAGGCATGGGCACACAAAGAAGATATCTGATCAGTTGTGATATTTACAGAGCATATTTTTGATCAAAAGTGACTATTTTAGGGCCAGATTATTTTATGCATACCTATGTAGCCCTAAAAGTTTGGTTCCTACCTGCGTGCAGGGGATGTATATAATCTTTTTTGGAGCCTGTAGTGCTCAAAATTCACATTTTGTAAAAAGAAAGTCATTTTTTTGGGAAAATCATCTGTAGCATTTCTTCTAGCTCTCTATTTTTCCACATCTTGTGAGTTCTCATTGATAATACAAATATTGCAAAGCATTCTATAACATTTTTCTTGTCCTCATGCCTTCCTTGTTTGGCTTGTCTCTTATTGGATTGAAGTTTATGCATGTTTTCAATGGAAATTGGGGTTCTTGGTCCCTCTCACTTTTTGTGATTTGTGTGTTACTGTGTCTGATCTAATTTAGATGTTTTGTGGGCATACTACAGCCCCTAGCAGTTTTGTCTCATTCCCACACCTAGTTGCAGAGGAGGATGTTTGTTTGCAGGTCATAGGTTGAGTTTTATGTTCAGGCCTTCCTATGAAATACTTATGCAAGCCTATCTAGTGAGTGGTGACCTATTAGACCTAATTCCTTCATTGGTTTCATCCCTCTGTACTGAGATCCAAACCCAAGTTCAGTGCATCACCTACTAGGTATATTTGCTTTCAGTCATTTCCTTTCATGTACTCCTATCCCTTTCCCTCAAAAGTTTACATTTCATGTTAAGAGAAAATCTAGGTGACTATCCAAGAGGAACCAGCCTAGAACTTGGAGGTCTCATCTCAGTTAGCAAAAGGTCCCACAACCTTGAGATGATTCCCTTGTTATACTGAGTTATCAAGACTACGAAAGCTTGAACTAAGGGTGCAAATTCAGTGTATAACAATCACCACCATAGATCCTTGCAAGAGTGTCCCACATATCTTTAGTAGTTATGCAGTCCTTAACATCTTCAAATTCTGGATAGCTTAGGGCAGATGCAATTTCCAACATTGCTCGATTATGTTCTTGCTTGGCTCTCATTTCCTTGGTAGTCAAAGGTGCAATAGGTGTGACATAATTATGCTCAATGTAGTACTTTGTGGAATCACCAATACCAGCCAGATGTAGCTTCTTCAAGCTTTTCCATGTAGGGAAATTTTCCTTATTCATCTTCGATACCTCCTTCTTATACATCTTGATCATTTGTTTCAAGTCCCTTTAAACTTGCTTTTTGTAAACACCAATAAGCAACACAACTCTAATACTAATTGTTAATATGATTTAGAACAATAGAGAGGGGGGGTGAATTAGTTGTTCTCAAGTCCTGATGTATAAAACAACTTCAAAAACTTTACTTTAAATCAGATCAAGCAACCAAAACAAACTTGGACACCATTGATTCAATAACAAAAACATATAACTCAGCAATCCACTACCTAGCTATATCTAACTTGTAAAACATAGAAATGTTCAAACCAAAACATTCACACAAGTAATAATACCAGGATTTATAGTGGAAACCCAATATGGGAAAAACCACTTTGTAACATGCTACTATTATTTTCACTCTTTTGAAGTGAGCTCGGTTAAAAGCCAACCCTACCAAAGGTTACAATACACACTGTCAAGTGTGACCCGGTTAAAGGATTTCAATCACCCTATTAAAAGTGAGCCTGGTCAAAGGACTTACATGCACTCCATTAGAATGCAACCTTGTTCAAAGGATTTAACATATGACTGTTAGGTCAACCTATGTTAAAAGGATTTTGACTGTTACAATGGTTAGAAAGTAGCAGTGGTATTGATTTGAAAACATACAACTCACTTTGCAAATATCAAATCCAATTCCATACACAAATGATGGTTTACTAACTTTGAAACTTTTCCATCTTCATCTCTGATCTGCTCGAAACTTTCCTTCAAGCAATCACCACACTTTTCCTTCAGCCTTTTCACTTATATAGTCAATAAAACTTACTATTCTTCCAGCATCTACTTCACCCATGCATACTCATACCTAATGCTTTGGCTTCCTTAATACTTTCCCTTGTTAGGTTAACTTTTCTTTTGCTACTTAATCTCCTTTGTAGATCTTAGGGTTAGGTCAGATTCATTGAATCTACCTGCTTCATGTTCTTTGTTTCCTCTTCTAGAATCATCTCAAATCTCATAATAAAACATTTTACAAAACATTAAATGCTTCCATACAATCAATAAATAAAGTCAACACGGTTTACATAATCCAAGAATTCAAACAATGTCATCTCCAAAATGAATTCTCTTCAAATATAAATTGCTGATGCTCGGTCAATGCTGTGATCATCCACTTGGTCCCCATGTAAAACACTCGGTCACTACTGAAACTATTTCCTCAGCAAATATCGTCATCCTCGACAATTTACTGATACTCGGTCGACACTAGATTTTTTCTCGACATCCACTAACTCAGTTGACTCTGTCATAACTTGGCTTAAACATGATTTCTTCACTTTTGCTCGGTTAAGCCTATCAGTTTAGTCTTCAACTTTACTAAGATAAACAATATATTGTCTCATCATTGTGCAACATAATCAAGTACTCTTTGTAGTATCAAGATAACTAAACCTTTCCTTAGGTGTTATTGTTACCAACCCTTCTTTCCCTTCTCACCATAGATATAGTACTTTCCTAAGTAGCAACAGTCCTACCAATTAAGGTTTGACATCAATGACAATACAATAATTGTTTCAATTTCAGTTTCCAACAATTGAGAATATATGAGTCAGAAGAGGAAGAAGATGAAGAAGAAGCTCTTCCCAGGAGGAAGTGAACAAGATTAATGGATCCTTCTACATAAAACACTAATGTACCCACTACTCCTACTCAAGGAATTAACCACACCTCCACCAATGTCATCAAAAAAAGAAAAAAGAAAATACCAACTATCCCTTGATACAATCAATATTGAAGATGATACATAAGAGGAATTTATCATTGGATAACTAGGACAACTAAGAGAGGGGAGGGGGAGGAATGTTGAATCAATGATCTATATAAGCAATAAGAATCTTAACCAATAAAAACTTTAACATAATGATCTTAACATTTTTACCATATCATAAGATAATAACAACAACATTAGATAAAATAATCAAAGATATTCAAGGCACAAGTATAACACCATGACGTCCGTATTTGAGTGGAAAACCCTTAAAGGGTGAAAAAATACTATTAATAAGTTTTATATTAGATTTCACTGGTAGAATTTAGAGCACCAACCCCTTAAAAGTGTTATGAGTACATACTTCAAGGAGCACCAACCCATTACAAATTTAGGACCACCAAATCCTTTCAAAAACATAGAACAATACTAATCTAGAGGATTACTTGATTTCTTTATAAAATATCTAATAAACAACCATTCTTCAAATCCTTCGAAATCAAATTGTCTCAAAGATATTTTCTCTATTTTAAAAATCTTCACTTTAACAACATGCCTTTCAAGAGTATTATAATCACTATTTTGTCATAGATTATTTATCTTCATGACTAACTCATAATAAAAATCAAGATAAAGTGTTTGTCTGCAACAAAAAAACCCCTTTCTCTATCATCATCAAATCTTCATTACATCATAAATACCATTTCATCATAAAATTAGAAACAACATTGATAGTGATAACTATATACTAAGAAAAGCATCTTCATAGAATTAAGGTTGAACATCAATAATAAATGAAATAGTAACTAATTTAAACCATAATAGAGAAACTATTTAGAAAAATTAATGATCAATTGAGCATCCTATGGCTCTCTAACTAAGAATGTTAATGCAAAGCTCTCAACAAGCTCTCATTAATGACAATCCTAGAATCAGAATGATAAAGATAAACAATGCTAAAGCTAAAAATTATCAAGATAAATGCTAATTATGCTCTCAAATGCCTTTCTAAACTCAAATTGCAAGAGGTTCAATGCAATTCTCAGATGTGTGGTTGATAATTATGAAGGAATTTGGTCTTCCTTTTATAGATTTTCCCAATGGTATAGGGTGTAGTTGTGTTTGATCATGATTAAGCCTTGGTTGAGTTTTTGGTTCCACCCTTTGAAGACAATGAAAAGTTTGTGTCCTCAAAGCTTGGGACAAGTAGACAAAATCAATGGACAAGATTCTCTTTCCCTTTGGGTGATTGAGATTGAATTTGGCTTGATCCATGTGAATGTCTTTTCCTTCACTCTCATTGGTTGATTGATTTTCCTCCCTTTGTGGTTGTTGAGAGTAATTGAGATTTATTAATTGATTTAATTGATTTATTTTAGCCATATACCCCTTGAATGGGTTGAATTTAATTTAATCCAAGACTATACAATTAATTGATTTAATTGTATTTTGATTTGATAGCATTTGATTAAAATGCTCTCAATTTTGATTTATCTTGAATTAAGATTTGATTTTCATTTTGATTGGCTAATTATGCATTGTGATTCAATTGATTCAATTTTGTCCTTGATTTGCTTTGATTTAACTTGATTTCTTTGATTTGATCATTGTCCATTTTTAGGTGATTACAAATGCCCTTCTTTGAGTTCATGTGCAAAGCATGTCAATTCAAAGAATACTCTAATCTTTCTTGATAAGGTCTTGATTCATTGATGGTCGATCCTTTGATTTTTGATACGAGATTGATACAGCTATGATCGATATGAAACTCTCCTGATTGATGTGGTTCTCTGATGATAGTTCCCAATATGATGGTTGATTTGATGATTGATCCTGATATGATACCTGGTTTGATGATTGATATGAAACTCTCTTGATGCCAAAACCTGATTTGATGATTGTATTCGATATGATGCCCCTTTGGTTTGATTACAAAAAAATTTATGATAAAAGCTTTCTCTTTGATTTGATGATTGGTCCCTTGATTTTTTATGATGTTACTGATGATATTGATCTGATTATCTGATAGTATGCCCTCTCAGAAATAAAACATATTAATGTTTTGGTTTGATAAATTTGAATGATTGATTGATATGTTTTCATTTCTGAAAAACACTCATGATATGCCATACTTCACAATTTGCCCCAATTAATATAATAGGTTAATATAGGTCAAATTCAAAATTTCACCTCAAAATTAGGTCAAATTAGCTTAAATAGGTTGAAAAACCTAGATTTACTATTCATTTTCACTTTTGTCTTTGGTGATTTTGCTCTGGTTCTCCTTTTATTTTTGAGATGGTTGTCCCTATCTGAGAGCATCGATTCAAGAGGTGTCAGAGATATGCGAGGCCACCTGACTATGGACCTTCGGTAATTTATTTTGAACTCCCTCATTGCATTTATTTCTCATTTATTAGCATTTATTGCAATTTTTTATTTCATCGTTGCTTAGAAAATGTAAAATCACGCCTAGGAATATTTCATTGTCACCTATGCCTTTTTACTGTCGCATTCGCGCATTTTACTCACGCAGCCATGTAGTTAAATGTCACCTGTGAAACTTGCATTATCACCTCCGAATAGAACATTCATGCATATAATTAGGTTTTTAAAACCAAATTGCATATGTTTTTACACTTAACAAACCCTAGAAATTCATTGTCGCCTAGGCCGATTTCATTATCGCCTAGCTGAATTCATTGTTGCTTATGCATAATTTGTCACTTGAGATAGAATTAATGTCACTTAACAACATTTTTGCATCACCTAAGAGAAATGTCACTTGGGGTGATTAAAATCACACCTGCAGCCTTTTTTGCAAAATTTTCACTTGTACTTGACCTTTTTCATGAAAAATTTAATAACTCAAGATGACCAATTTGAATGATACGATTAGGTTTGTTGCATTTGAACTAAACAATTGATTAGAATATTAGTATAGTAATACCAATGAATGTGATTTGTCAATCTAATATGATAGGTTGATGGTTTGATATTTCACTCTCAAGATCTAGAGAGATAAAACAATGATTTTCCTTCCTCAAGATATAGAGTTAGTAGATTTGATGCACTCAAGATGAGCAAATGGATATTAGAATAACTTGATTAATGTTAGATGTTCCTTGATATAATATGTTGATATGATTCTTTTGTTTTTCCAAATAGGCTCACTTTCTTGTATTATACATCTGATCGATTGCTTCGTGGGTCATCAATCTCAGGCAGGCCCTTACTCCAGTGGAGTACCATGTCATCCAGATTTGTAGTTTGAATTTTCTTCTCAATCTTCCCTGGTTCCAGCTGAACCATGGGTTATTGATAGCTATGGCAAAGCATTGGCACTCCAACCACAATACTTTTCATCTTCCACATGGCAAGATGATGATCACACCGGAGGATGTGTATCATTTGCTACGTATCCCATACCAAGGAGAGATAGTCTATTATGATTTTGTCTATGATTCTACTGTCTGTCGATGAGTGTTTGGGGACAATACTATTGATGATTATACTATCACATGGCCACATTTTTCTTCCTTTCCTACATTGCCTGCACTACTTGGTGTATTAATTGGTAGTTTGCTTCTTCCTGACCGACGAGGTCATGGTTTTTGTGTTGGTTGGGGTAGGATATTGGAGTATTTATTAGCACAGCCTTGACATTTTGATTGGGGTTCTTGTGTGCTGGTGCAGTTATATCAAGATCTTCATGAGGTGGTATATAGAGAGATTTCTTCCTTATCTGCAAGTGCCTTGGTTCTTTAGTTATGGATTTGGGAGCACCTCCCTATTACCAGGCCTATTTCTGATAGGGTTCAACCTCGTGGTTTTCCATATGATTTTCTATACATTGGTATGGTGATTTAGCATCATTTAGGTCATCTAGATTATTGGCGTCGGGTTATAGATGATCTTGATCAGGTTCAGTGGCAACCATACATTGGTTGTGAGGGTTGGAGAGAGGATGCCAATGAGTTACTGTACATGTTCGCTCCTTGTTGGATGATTGGCAGGCCTGATACCACTATTGAGCGATTCTATTTTGGTAGAGTTTCTAGACAATATGGTAGAGTGCAGGATATGCCTCAGGGTGAAACATTATATGCTTGGGTATAGGCAGAGAGATCTATGTGGGGTCCTCTCATTGATTATCAGTTTGCCTTGGATTAGATTGCTGGTATGGCTTACTGCAGGTGGGAGATGTTGGCAGGTATGGCTGATGCGGGTATGTCTCATGAGTATCAAGACTGGTGGTCTCATAACAAGTTTCCTCATTTTATAGATCTAGTAGAGCCTATTCCAGGTCGATGTGATGGTGGTGGTGGTGGTGGTAGGAGACATCAGAGAAGGAAAGGATGTAGAGGTCCTTAGGTTATTTCTAGGGCATGAGATGGACCATGAGTGAGAGGTGGACATGCTCAGGGTGGAGCCAAAGATAAATAGGATGATGTAGTTGAGGTAGTACATCCTAGAGCAGCAGCTAATAGGTAGCATAGGGCTCATCGATAGCAGAGAGCTCAGAGACAGGCTCATGTGGATGTTGCTAGGTAGGTTCCTAGTGTTTTAGATCCCTTGATTCAATTGTAATGAGTTGCCTTGGCACAATAGGATGAGGTTATGGCACAACAAGGGCCTACACAAGGTCAGCAGGTTCCTCCATAGGTGTAGCAGTCTCAGGATATGGGACAGACTTCACAGACTACTCCTAGCATTGATACATTAGCACATGATATGTAGTCATTGAGGACAGAGGTATCCACTATTGTTGGTTGATTAGATCAGGTTTCTATTATGATGTAGTAGTTTATTTCAATGATAATTCAGAGAACTAGTGTAGCGAGCACTTCACAAGCTCCTCTCCCTCAGGATAGGCAGGATGATAGAGGTCCAAATGGATCAGGTGTTGGGGACAGTTCAATTGCTACTATGGGCTCTTGATTATTGATGATAGAGTCACTCATTTTTGACATCCTTGTATCATGTTTCATGTTGTTTTTATTGATTGGGACACTTGTTGTATCACTTCCATGACATTGTATCTTGATATACTGATTTGATGGGCCATTGATGAACACTTTTTTGATGATATATGATGATATACTCCTTCATTCTCCTGATGAGTTGATTTATGAGATTATCTTTATATGAAACTATATGATGTTTATGATGCATTTACTTGTGATTATGTGATGGATGCAATGTATCTTATTTTTATGATATAGATAGATGAATGCATTGATGTATGGATTTATGAGATGTTTTTCTATTTTTCAATGTATGGATGCAAATTTTTTTATGGCAATATGGATATGGATGATCCTATGTTTTTTATTTTTCAAATGTATGCAATTCTATCTTTAATTACATGTATGCAAATGATGTATGAGTAATGATTTTTTTCTATTTTCTTCATATTTATGAATAATGATTAATGTTATGCATGAATGCAAAAGATAATATCACTTTTGTTGTTTGGAATCAAGGATAATGATGTTTGAATTGAACCCCCTATTTCATTTATCCCCTTGCAACTTAAGCTAAGAAAGGCAAAACACATATATACAATACACTTAATCTAAAATGTATGCAACTAACTGTCATTATTCAAGATTTGTAGCTTATAATCATCATTGAGCATTTTTGGAATCCCATTTTTAGTACAACCATCACTAGTTCAACTATGATGGTATGAATACTTTTTGCCTCTGCTTTCCCATCTCTCTTTGGTATGACTATCACTGATTAAAACCAATCATGAGAGTGTGAATGCTGATTTTGTTGAATTATATGTTGCAAGTGGATGTTGGTATTATGATATGGAAGATCAAAATAGCCAAGGTATCCGTTTGCATAAACAAGCATAAATCTCTATTTTATCCTATGTACAAGTCCTTGATGATTCTTTGATGACCACGTCCTTAGACAAATAATACATGATTTAAAACTTTGATTTTAAGACAGTCATTCAGAAATCAAGAAACATATCATCCTTTCATCATAGCTTGTCTAGTCTAAAACTTTCATCAATTCGCTAGAAAGAAATGATTTCATCAATTGAGTCAACACTTCCAAAAAAAAAAAATTATTTGCAATGTTTTTCAAATCCATAATTCAAGTGTAGTTCCATCTATTTCATACTTTTAATCCTGATAAAGG
Source organism: Chamaecyparis obtusa (assembly GCA_027943335.1). Taxonomy (NCBI): domain Eukaryota; kingdom Viridiplantae; phylum Streptophyta; class Pinopsida; order Cupressales; family Cupressaceae; genus Chamaecyparis; species Chamaecyparis obtusa. The sequence continues at coordinate 531,055 of BSBK01006425.1, read as the reverse complement.
TAAGGTCATTTCCGTTCTTGGATCAATTTTCATTTTAGGCTCAAATTGGATTGGGATGTAGATTTGATTAAGTGTTCCTCTTTCAAGTGTGATGAATTGATTCTCTGATTGAATAAAGCTTGTTGATGAATCCTCTCTCCTTTAGAGTAGATTGCCCCCAGTTTGATATTGATTTTTTTTATGGGACTTAGGACAATTTTGATTCGGTGACCAAAATCTTGAGGTACTTGCAAATGCAACTGTGGGGTTTTATTATGCAATATATACAAATGTTGGTGAATGCAATGTTTACAAGGTGAACTTCTTGGTATGTGACTGACTTGGACTTTCAATGGCACCTATTTACCAGGTTTTCACCGATTGAATGGATCAAGCTCTTTTTTCTATTTTTAAAGCTTTTTCTCTTTTTTTGCTACCAAGGTGCCTATTTGCTAGGTTTTCACCAAGGCACTTTTCTTCTTTTTTTGATTTTTTTGTATTTTTCTTTTTTTCAATTTTTTTCTTTTCACATCATCAAGGCACCTATTTGCTAGTTTTTCACCAAGACAACATCTTTTTGAGGATCATATTTGAATGTTTTTTCTTTCTTCATGCTCAATTTTCCACTATTTTTTATCTTTTATGCTTTTCAAATGTTTTTGGTATTTTCAGAATCTCTTTTGAACTATGTACAATAAATATGATGCTCTTCATCTGATACTCTTTATACTCTTTCATCTACCTCTTGTATAGAACCTCTTTAGATGTATACTATTTATAGGTTCTTGTAGCTCTTCACCATCACAATCTGCTAGCTTGTAAGTGTCAGTCCCAAAATCTTCAACAATGAGAAATGGTCCTAACCAGTTTGCTTCCCACTTTCCTTTCTTTTCCCTTTCTGCTTGGTTCCTGGGATTTTCTCTCAACACTAGGTCACCTATATGAAATGTCCTTCGCTTGATGTGCTTATTGTAAGATCTCGACATTCTATTATGTTACACCTTTAAGTGATCAAAGGCTTGTTTTTGTTTCTCATCCGAGAGTTCTAATTCTTGTAGCCTAGCAACCCTATAGTCTTCTTCATTTATCAAACCATGCATAGATATCCTCAAAGATGGAAGTTGTACCTCCAAAGGCAAAATTGCTTATGTTCCAAAGACTAAGGAGAAAGGTGTAGCTCTTGTTGGCATTCTTATACTAGTTCTATAAGCCAACAAGGTTGGGTTTATTTTGATATGCCAATCTCTACCAGAATTATCCACCGTTCTCTTCAAGATTTTCAATATGTTTTTGTTTGTTGCTTCGGCTTGTCCATTTTGTATACTAAGAAAAGTATCTTCATATAATTAAGGTTGAACATCAATAATAAATGAAATAGTAACTAATTTAAACCACAATAGAGCAACTATTTAGCAAAATTAATGATCAATTGAGCATACTATGGCTCTCTAACTAAGAATGTTAATGCAAAGCTCTCAACAAGCTCTCATTAATGACAATCCTAGAATCAGAATGATAAAGATAAACAAAGCTAAAGCTAACAATTATCAAGATAAATGCTAATTATGCTCTCAAATTCCTTTCTAAACTCAAATTGCAAGAGGTTCAATGCAATTCTCAGATGAGTGGTTGATAATTATGAAGGAATTTGGTCTTCCTTTTATAGATTTTCCCAATGGTAGGGGGTGTAGTTGTGTTTGATCATGATTAAGCCTTGGTTGATTTTTTGGTTCCACCCTTTGAAGACAATGCAAAGTTTGTGTCCTCAAAGCTTGGGACAAGTAGACAAGATCAATGGACAAGATTCTCTTTCACTTTGGGTGATTGAGATTGAATTTGGCTTGATCCATGTGAATGTCTTTCCTTCACTCTCATTGGTTGATTGATTTTCCTCCCTTTGTGGTTGTTGAGAGTAATTGATATTTATTAATTGATTTAATTGATTTATTTTAGCCATGTACCCCTTGAATGGGTTGAATTTAATTTAATCCAAGACTATACAATTAATTGATTTAATTATATTTTGATTTGATTGCATTTGATTAAAATGCTCTCAATTTTGATTTATCTTGAATTAAGATTTGATTTTTGTTTTGATTGGCTAATGATGCATTGTGATTTAATTGATTCAATTTTGTCCTTGATTTTCTTTGATTTAACTTGATTTTCTTTGATTTGATCTTTGTCCATTTTTAGGTGATTACAATAACTTCTCTTGGCTACTTCACTTCTAATCATTTACAAAAAAAAATTCTAACTTTCCTCATTCTATTCCACACCTTATATAATACAAATGAGAAATAAATTAATCAACTAAAACTAATTGTTTAACTTATACCATGGTAATTAACCATTTAGATTTGAAAATAATTATTTTTAAACATAGCATATGTCACCCACATAAAATAGAAACAAAATACCAACCTTTGGTATTCATTAATTAATAAAAATAAGAATATTCAACACTATGCATTATTAATTTAAACAAATAAAGTTCTAGTGATCATGTTCTCATGAATATGTAGTTATAGGTTCTTGTCATACCGGTGCCATGAACTACTACACATTCTTGTCACACTGGTGACATGAAAAAAAAACTTATGTTGCAAGAAATTAACTCCAAACCTTAACTCATATGTCTTCATTGAGACTTCAAGAGAACATTATACTGAAGTATTCAACTCATCTTGACAAGCATCAACCTTTTTGGAATAATATGCAAATATATCCCTATGAGATGTGTTGCCACATATTTGAGATAAGTTTCGGTGTTTCTATCAACATATTTATTTGTCTATGATAGTGTTTTAGTGAGTTCATTGGTCTAGTGTAACATGTATATTGAAGATCAAATGTTTTGGATTTCAAAGCATGGTTAGAGATGTTTATAGTTGATTCAGCTCAACTTTTAGAGGTTCACATGAAGATCAAAGTGAGTTAAGTGCATCTATGTTGTGAATTATTTTTCAAAGGTGTTCAGAGGTGATAGAGTGTTAGTATTTTGATCTTAATGAAGGAGCATATTGGGTTTCTTGTAAATCTTACATCAACTAGAAATAATTATTTCCTATTTTCTAGTTCTTATAGTCTTTGAGTTTCTTGTTGTGTTCCTTCAGTTTGGATCAGTTGTTTTCACACACCTCATGGAGTGTTCCTGGTATCATGTTTCACCTTCACCTAGGTTTGTACCTCAATTAGATTCTTTGCATATGAGATATCTTGGATTCTTCGTGGGACTTAACTTTTCTTCATGTTTCGCAACCAGTTTATTTTTTCTAATCTTGTGAAGGATTTTCTTGATCAAAAAATATTGGTGGATTATTACTTGATCATTCTATTCCTATGACCAACCTTCTTGTGGGTTTACATGTCATGTTTCCTCTATTTGTGGTAAATTCTTATGATTTAGGTCTTGAACTATATTTGTAATATGTTTTCTAGTTCTTGGAGAATGTATTCTTTCCCAGATCAATTTGATGCTTGTGAAGGCTTTAAAAACTATTTTAATTGATCCTTAGGAGGGTTTTTTGGTAGTTTTAGATAATAATATAATATCTTGAAAGTTAGAAGATAGGATTTTCTTTGTATAATCAGGTATGTATGTCTTGCTTGTAAGACTTCATCGTACAAGTCCATTATAGTTGAGTTTATGTTAATGTAAAGGATGATCTGGCAATTCTCTCAATCATGCCTTGTTTTATCCAGTGTGTTACATTTTTTGCAAGGATTGGACCAATCTCATTGAGGTCCCTCTTGTCCTTAGTTGTGTTGAGTGGTATCATATAATTTTTCATTCCTTATGGAATTCATCTCTATTTCCAATCATTGAGAATCCCTAGATTAATTATTGTGGGGTGGAAGAGTGAGGATCTGACCTTGAATTGTAGAAGACTTACACAAAGATGGGTTTTGGAAGGAGAGATGTAGATAAAACCATGATGGACATGCTAAGATAAATTGCAGCTAGGCTAGAAGCTATAGAAACAACCTAGAGGATAGGTCTCCATATTGATGATGTGAGTGAGGATAAAGAATAAGTTGAGGAAGAGGAAATGCCAAAAATTTTCCATGGAGATGAAAGACTCCTAAGATCCATAACAAGAGTGAATGTGAAGACCCATTTTAATCTACCTGATTATGATGGAAAGTTAGATTCAAATGAGCTCCTTGATTGGATTATAGACATGTTAAAAAAATTGAATTAAGAGTACAAGTGAAGATAAGAAAGTAAAGTATGATTTTACAAAGTTGAGAGGTCATGCATCCTTATGGTGGGATCATTTTTAGATTTATAGGCTAAGAAGAGGTAAGGAGAAAATAAATTCATGGGATAGAATGGTGAGAAAATTGAAGGCAAAGTTCTTACCATCTGATTACTAGGTGAATTTTTTTAGGAAGTTGCAAATTGAAGCTAAAATATCTTAGTGTGAAGGACTATACTAAAGAATTATATAGCTTGGATATCAAATATGGTCATGCAAATGAATATTTTAAAATAGTTGCAAGGTATCTTAATTATTTGAGGACATATATACAAGATAAGATCAATTTGGTTAAGTTGTAGAGTGTGGATGAAGGTTATCATTATGCCCTTAAATTTGAATAAAATTTGAAAAAAAAGACATGAGAAAAGGAAAAGGGGAAGAGGTGGAAGATTTTAGAGAGAAAGGGCATTTTCTAGTGGAGGAATAAATTTTGTAGATCAAAACAAAAAGAAGGTCAAAATCAAGGAAGAGAATACATATCGAATGGATAACATAAATTTTCATAGAGGTGGTGATCAAGAAGATATATGAGTGAAGATAGATGAGTTTTTAGAGGAACCTGTTTCAAATGTGGAGGAGAAGGAAACCAAGGTTTTGAATGTACCCAAGGAAATACAAGTAAGAAGATAGAGAACTAAGAGAGAATTGCTTATGTGGAAGAGGAGCCTACCAAATATTTAAATCAACTAGAAGATGGAAAAGCATTGATGGTGAGAAGATCCCTATGTCATGAGGAGATGGATCAAGAGCAATTTATAAAGAAGATTTTGTTCAAGACAAGATGTAAAGTTGAAGGAAAATGTTGCAAGGTGATTATTGATAGTGGTAGTTGAGATAATCTAGCCTCCCAGGAGTTGGTTAACAAGTTGAAGTTGCAGAGATTGAAGCATCTGAAATCCTATCAAATTGCATGGATAAAGGATGATCATAAGGTACTAGTAAATGAGAAATGCGTCGTGAGATTAAAGATAGAAAATTATCATGATGAAGTTCTTTGTGATATTATGTCTATGGATGTATGTAATATCTTGTTGGGTAGACCATTGCAGTATGATAGACAAGATTTGCATGATGGAATGAAGAATATGTATACTTTTGTTGAAAATGGGATGAAATAAGTGTCGTTGCCTTTGATAGAGAATCCTAAGAGTGAGACCTGAACTAGTGTTAGAGTATTTTTGGTTGAAGGAAGGAAATTATTCGATGGTCTAAAAAGTGATAGTATGTGTTATGCTTTAATTCCAAAGAAATATGATTTGGAAATAGAAGAGAAACAACCAAGGGAAATAAAGGATTTGCTAACAGAGTACAAAGGCATAATCTTAGATGATGTAGTTGATGGACTATCGCCTGTGAGGAGCATTAGTCATTGCATGGATCTAATTCTAAGAGCTAGTTTGTAAAACAAAGAAGCATACCTAATGACACTTGAAAAGAATGAAGAATTGAATAGACAAGTGCAAGAATTGTTGAGGAAATATTTTCTAAGAGAGAGTTTGAGTCCTTGTGTAGTACCTGTAGTATTACCACCTAAGAAGAATGGAGAATAGATAATGTGTAATGACTCAATGGTCATATATAGGATTACAGTGAAGTATAGGTTTCCTTTGCCTAGGACGAATGAGATAATGGATTATTTAAGTGGATCTAAGTATTTCACAATGATTGATTTGAAGAGTGGTTATCATTAGATCAGAATCAGCGAAGGAGATGAGTGGAGGAATACATTCAAGATAAATGAAAGATTGTATGATTGGTTAGTGATTCCTTTTGGATCAAACAATGCACCTAGTAATTTCAGGAGGATGATGAATGAGGTGTTGAAGAAATTCTTGGGTAAGTTTGTGATTGTTTATCTTTATAACATTCTAATTTATAATAAGAGAAAGGAGGATCATTTGTTAACATATTCAATACTAGAGAAGTCTACAAAGGAGATGTCCAATCTTGTAGCAAGAGTCGACATGAGAGAAATAAAAAATAAACACAAAGATATAAATCAAACATGATAGCTCTCATTATCATCAACCAAAATTTACATTAAATTGGCTTCAAACATGTCAAGATGTAAGGCCTTCTTGATTTCAGCCCTATATAATGAAATGAATCTCAAACCCTCATTTTGATCTATCCCAACTACTCTTCCACCCAACTACTTAAACAAGAACTACTACCTAGCTTATATACAAGATCTCCAGCCATAAGTTGGCTTATCCAATCATCAATCCCAAGATAAAGAAATGGTTTACAAATATATACGTTATGACCTAAAATGTGAAACATCAATCAACACAATAAGAACATAAGGATGTCTGATAATAGATACAGGTCCACATTGTAAGAATAACTGAGAGGGGGGTGAATAAGTTAAATCAGTTATCCTATAGTCCCAAACTCCCAGATGTACTTTTCAAAACTATTTCAACAATTTATACAGCTTGGTAACATAAAATATCAATCTATCTATTCACTTTACCGAATACCAGTAATTATCCAAACTATGATTATCGATTAAATCAACTATGAAGTTTGTAAAGCATGATAGAAAAACAATCATAACACAATGATTTAATGTGGAAACCCTGCTATGGGAAAAACCACCTAGGACCGGTAACCCAAAATAATTCACTCTTCTGAAGTGAGCTCAGTTAGGAGCCAACCTTGTTAAAGGTTACAATGCACACTGTTAGGTGTGACCTAGTTAGAGGATTTATCACTAACAATTAACTCTTGACCAGAATTCACTATGGGGTCAACAAGATAACAATTAACATTCATTGAATGTCATATGGAAATACAATAAGACTATTAAGTCCACTTAGTTAAGAGATTTTGTTGAATCAATGGTTAAACTAATATAGTTCTAATCTGATTCAAATACAATTCAATTACAAATATTTAGATCTATACTATACTCATAAAACTCATATGATCATTAATCAATTCACTTCCTCAATATTTCCCAACTTACTTCACTCGGTAAATAGTTCTCTGACACTCAGTAATGTCTGTAGCTTGGTTCTTTCTATAACCAATTTGATCAGGAATGCATGAATAAAGTCTTCACTTGAAATCTCTGCAGTCTCTATTTGTCTAGCATATTTCAACAATGAAACTCATGTCTCTTAAATAGATAAGTAAACCATTTTCTTATCAACCATCAAATTTTGCCTCTTAATCTCCTTGGTCTATTTTTCTTCTTAAACCTTCCTCGGCAGATGTGTCCTTAACACATTTCAATCTCATCCTTCAGATCATCTCTGAATTATATCAGTCGTGGATCTTATAACTAACTTCATCCTTTACCTCGAAATCATATCAATATCTAGCTCATCAATTTCAGTCAGTTGTTCTTAGCATTTAAAGTTATCATCCAAACTCGGTTAATATTGAATGCATTGGTGATAACTAACTCAGTTATTACTGTCACTCAGTATACACTGCATGGGCTCAGTTTATACAGAAGTCTTCAATTACTGACCACATTAACTTATTCAAATCAAATCTCTTCTTTATAGTAGATTAATGTAACATGCTCAAGTCAACAATATAAATACATAGACTCATCAATAAGTTACCCAATGTTTACCTTATCCTTATCTGTCATATCCATATTTTCCTTATGTAGATATCTCATTTCTTCATCTTTTCTTCCTTCTATAGATATTCAGATGTTTGTAACTATCATGATAAGTATTGTCAAGACTAGTTGACTTTAATGTTGACATATTGACTGATTTAATCATCTTACATATCACTTTAGTAGCTCAGTGATCTCTAATCATTGTTCCTTTAGTTCATCTAGATATTCAATTAGTTGGAGATCATCAATCTCTCCCTTTGGCATTGATGGCAACACAAACAATATGAAATATGCCATACACATACCAAACATGTATTCTAAAACTATGTAGGTAAATGTTGCAGCTCGGTAAGCTCTCCCTAGCTTGATACTTAATATGTTTAATCACAACAAAACAACATTCCATGCAAACTCTCCCTATGGATTTGATCTTTTTCATCTCTCCAATTCTTTCTCCCATATATGTTCTCAGCAACAGATATTTCAATATGAAGTTCCTCTCCCTTTGACAACAATGCCAAAGAAAATAAATAGCTCTGTAGCAACCAAATTATCCTTTGTTGTTCGGTCCAGATCAAGTACCTTCATGTACTGATAAGCAAATTCCTATTCCAGCTTCTCCAATCTTTCACAACCTTAAAAATCCTAAAGTGTGAGATATGTGCATCAACATGAATGATTTTTTGATAAAGTATAGGTTGATGCAACCTCCTAATCACCTTAGTGACCAATAGACAGGGGACAGACCCCTAGTCTAGTCCTCAAATACTCAAATGTGTCCTTCGGTAAGGGCTTGGTAAAAATATCAGCAAGTTGTTCTTTAGATTTTACAAATTCTAGTTTCACCTCCTTCTCTTGAGCTTGTTCCCTTAAGTAGTGATACTTAATAGATATATTCTTTGTTTTTAATGCATCACCAGATTCTTGGAAATATTTATAGTACTAGTTTTGTCACAATATATAATCACTGGGTCAGTGATTACCTCATTCATTCCTTCCAACACTTGTTTTATCCAAGCAATATTTGAACAATTTGCAATAGCAACAACATACTCTGCTTTAGTAGTAGACTGATAAATGCATGCTTTTTTCTTGCTTATCCAAGTCACAAGCCTTTCTCCTAAAAAGAATGCTCCACCGGTTGTGCTCTTTTGATCATCAATGTTTCCAGCCCAATCTGCATCAGTATAAACTCAGAGTTCAAATTTGCCTTCCTTTATGTACCATAAACCATAGTCTTCAGTCTTCTTCAAGTATCTCATAATTCTTTTAACAACCATATGTGAATCTTTAGGATTAGAAGACAATCTTGCCATGATCCCAATTGTATGTGCTATATCAGGCCTACTATGTACCACATACATTAGTTTTCCAATCATTGATCTATACAATGTCTGATTTACCTCTATAGATTCATCATCCTTTGTCAACTTACATCCTATTACCATCAGTCTTCCTATCAGTTTTGAATCTTCCATGACCAAAGTCTTTAACACTTCTTTAATGTATTTTGATTAAGTGATAAAAATCCCATCATTCTGTTGTATAATCTGCAAACCTAGAAAGAATTTAATCTCTCCAAACATTGACATCTCAAATTTATTTCTCATTTCATCAACAAAATATTTTCAATCAAATCATGTCCACCAAAGATTATGTCATCAACAAAAATTTCAGCATTCAAAATATTATCATCAGATTCTCCTTTCATGTACAAATTACTATTATCACTTGTTCTTACAAAGCCAATACTGATAAGATAAGAATGTAGTCTTTCATACCATACCATGCTCTCAGTGCTTGCTTCAGTCCATACAAAGCTTTGTGCAGTTTACATATCATTTTCTTTTGATTTGGATCAACAAAACCTTCTAGTTGTTCTATGTAGACCTCCTCCTCAAGAATTCCATTCAGAAATGTTGATTTCACATCCATTTGATATACTTTGAATCCCTTATGTGCATAATATGCAAGTAATATACAGACTCCTTCAAGTCTAGCAACAGGTGCAAAAGTTTCACCATAATCTATACCTTCTTCTTGTGCATATCCCTTGCATACAAGTCTTGCCTTATTCCTAGTGACCTCACCATTTTCATTTAACTTGTTTATGAAAATCCACTTAGTACCAATTACATTTTTATCTTTTGGTCTAGGTACTAATGTCCATGTCTTATTCTTCTCAATTTGTTTAATTTCCTCATTCATAGCCTTAATCCATTCCTCATTTTCAAGTGCATCCCTAACATTCTTAGGTTCAAACTCATAAACTAAGTGTGTGTTATTTCTTAACTTACTTCGGGTCATCATGTCAGCTTGCTTATCTCTAATGATTTGGTTTTGCAGATGGTGCCTTCTAACAAATCTTGCTAGCACTTGTTCTCTTCTTTGCTCATCATTTAGTTCAAGTTCATTTTCTTGTTCAGTAGCTTCTTCCTAGTTCTTAGTTTGCATGTGTTGATTCTCGGTAGTATTTTCCTGATGCTTAGTAGACTCAGCCTATAGCTTTGGTAAATAGCCTGGATGCTCAACATATGTAAACCTATCGTAGTCTTTTGGTTCCTTCATGCTTTCTTCATCATTCTTTTCAGCAAATTCATCAACTTTTACATTAGCACTTTCTACCATTTTATTAGTAGCCTTGTTCAAACATTTATAAGCTTTACTCTTAGTAGAACATCCTAAAAATATTCCTTCAACACCTTTAGAGTCAAATTTACCATTCCTATCATCTTTCAGAATATAACACCTACTTCCAAAGATTCTGAAATAACTTAAATTCAATGTATAGCCAAACCATAACTCATAAGGTGTCTTGTTCATGTCTTTCTTCAATTGAACTCGGTTCAAGGTGTATACTGTAGTGCTAACTTCTTCTCTCTAATACATTTGTGCAATAATTTTCTCAATCATCAATGTTCTAGCACAATCAAGAATAGATTAGTTCCTCCTTTTAGCAATCCCATTCTATTGCGGTGTCCTAGGTCCAGAAAATTTTCTTTTGATTCAATTCTCATTACAAAAATATGTGAATTCATCAAAAATAAACTCACCTCCTCTATCAGATCTTAAGCATTTTAAGTCTTTCCTGGTTTCTTTTTCAACTTTAGCCTTATACCACTTAAACAATTTGAATGCCTCAGATTCCTCTTTTAAGAACATGACTTTCATCATCCTAGAGTAGTCATAAACAAATAAAATAAAATATTTGTCACCATAGTAGCTTTGAGTTCTCATAGGACCACATAAGTCGGTATGTACCAACTCCAAAATATCTTTAGATGAATAGTCTTTACTTTTAAAACTAGATTTGGTCGTCTTTCCTTTCTGACATTGATTGCACATAACATAATCAAGCTTGGTTAGACTTGGTAGACCTCTAACTCTTCTCTTTTTACTGATCTGAATCATGTTATCAAAGTTCACATGACATAATCTCTTATGCCATAACCATACATCTTCATTCTTCACCAGTAAACAAGAAGTTTCAGCATTGTCAAGATAGAATAAATTACCTTTTGATTGTCCTCCAGTACTGACAAGCTTTCCATTTTTATCAAATATTTTCACCTTCTTGCTTTCAAATACAACTCGGTGACCTGAATTATTTAGTTGTGCTACACTCAACAAATTGTAGTTAAGTCCTTTTACCCAGTATGCATTATCACATCTAATCCTATCATTCAATAAGATAGACTCATTTCCTTTCACTTGACAAGGTGTATCATTTCCCATTTTCACTGATCCTCCATTATAGTTCTCAAGATGTTCAAATTTATCTTCATCACCAGTCATGTGATGTGTACAACCACTATCAATGATCCAAGTATCATTCTTACTAACTTTAGAAATAAGGGTTGTTTCTACATATATTTCCTCTTCTTCTTAATCATCTTTCATTGCAACAAATACCACTTCAATTTCATCATTAGTGTCGATGTCAGTGTCATCTTCATTTTCTCCAATAAGGTAACATACCTTCTTGCCTTTGTCTTTGTAATCTCAGTTGTCTCTGTTGTAGTGTTGGTTTCCTCTGTTATTTCTTCTACCAAACTTTCCATCACTAGATCAGTCATTGTCTTTATCTTCTTCTTTCATGTTAGGACATCTAGCAACAATATGGCCAATCTCTTTACAATTAAAATAAGCTAAAGGTAACTTTCCCTTATACCTTCCTTTACCTTTTTGAAGTCTCCAGGCCATAAGTGCTTCAAGTTCATCAAGATCATCTTCACTATCACTGTCACTTTCATTCTTTATAGTATGCTTACAGCCGGATTTATGAATCTTAAGAGATGATATAAAAGTAGACTCAACACTCGGTACAACACTATTGTCATAATTATTCAACTTAAAAGTAGTTAAATTTCCAATCAAACTATCAAGCATAAGAGTGCTATTAGGTGTAGACCTCATTTCATGAATTGCAGATATTCTAATTGCATAGATAGGCAACAAGGTTCTCAGTATCTTACTTACCATAGTATCTTCAGAAATAATACCTCCTGCTCCTTGGATAGCATTGACTACCTCTTTGATTCGGTTAGAGTATTGTGTGATGTTCTCACCTTCCTTCATCTTCATGTCATCAAATCTACCTCTTAAGCTTTTAGCTTTGACTCTCATTACATTTACATCACCACCATAAACTAGCGCAAGTTTATCCCACATTTTATTTGTTGTAGTGCATGCTTTGACATCTTCAAACTCAGCATTAGTTAGAACAATGACAATCTCTATCATAGTAATATTGTGTTCATGTATGTCTCTCAACTGATCAACTGTCAAAGGTCCAATAGTCAGTTGTATGTAGCCATGGTCTAGTAGATGTAGAGCAGGTTCTCCAATTCCAGATATGTGAAGCCTCATCCTACTTTGCCATGTGGAGAAGTTATCTTTGTTAAGCTTAGGCACTTCCCTCTAATACATCTTGTGATCATTTTGCTCAAGTCCTTAAAACTTTCCTCCAAGCAACCAATATGCTCTGATAGCAATTGTTAGAATAACTGAGAGGGGGGTGAATTAGTTAATTCAATTATCCTACAGTCCTAAACTCCCAAATGTGCTTTTCAAAACTATTTCACCAATTTATGCAGCTTGGTAACATAAAATATCAATCTGTCTGTTCACTTTACCGAATACCAGTAATTATCCAAAATGTGATTACTAATTAAATCAACTATGCAGTATGTAAAGTATGATAGAAAAACAATCATAACAAATAACACATAACACAATGATTTAACATGGAAACCATACTAAGGGAGAAACCACCTGGGACTGGTAACCCAAAATAATTCACTCTTTCGAAGTGAGATTGGTTAGGAGCCAACCCTATAAAAAGTTATAATGCACACTGTTAGGTGTGACCTGGTTAGAGGATTAATCACTAACAGTTAATTCTTGACTAGCATTCACTATGGGGTCAACAAGATAATAATTAACATTCATTGAATGTCATATGGAAATATAATAAGACTGTTAAGTCCACTCGGTTAAGATATTTTTTTGAATCAATGATTAAACTGATACAATTTTGATCTGATTCAAATACAACTTAATTGAAAATATTCAGATCTATGCTATCCTCATAAAAATGACCTGATCATTAATAAATTCACTTCCTCAATATTTACCAACTTACTTCACTCGGTAAATAGTTCTCTAACACTCAGTAATGTCTGCAACTCAGTTCTTTCTATAACTAGTTTGATTAGGAATGCATGAATAAAGTCTTCACGTGAAATCTCTGTAGTCTCTATTCATCTAGCATGTTTCAACAATGAAACTCATGTCTCTTAAATAGACAAGTAAACCATTTTCATATCAGCCATCAGATTTTGCCTCTTAATCTCTTTCATCCATTTTGTCGCGTAAACCTTCCTCTGAAGATGTGTCCTTAACATGTTTCAATATCATCCTTTAGATCATCTCTAGATTATGTCAGTCATGGATCTTATAACTAACTTCATTCTTTACCTTGAAATCATAACAATATCTAGCTCATCAATTTTAGTTAGTTGTTCTTAGCATTTAGTGTTTTCAACCAAACTTGATTAATACTGAATGTGTAGGTGATAACTAACTCAGTTATTACTGTCACTCGGTATACACTGCATGGTCTCAGTGTATATAGAAGTCTTCAATTACCAACCACATTAACTTGTTCAAATCAAATCTCTTCTTCATAATAGATTAACGTAACATGCTCAAGTCAACAATATAAAGCCATAGACTCATCAATAAGTTTCCCAATATTTACCTTATCCTTATCTTTCATATCCATCTTTTCCTTATGTAGATATCTCATTTCTTCATCTTTTCTTCCTTCTACAGATGTTCAGATGTTTGTAACTATCATGATAAGTATTGTCAAAACTAGTTGACATCAATGATAATATATTGACTGATTTAATCATCTTACATATCACTTTAGTATCTTGGTGATCTCTAATCAATGTTCCTTCAATTCATCTAGATATTCAATCAGTTGTAGATCATCACACATGAGTTCCAACAATCATGATCCATGACCACACACATTAAAATCCAACAATCACTAACTACATAGTGAATTGCCTAAATTGGTCCAGGAAGGAAATGAACACGTTACCAACAGCCTCTAGATGAATCCAAACTCAAACTACCATCAACCAAAAGAGATATGATCATACACAAAGGCTCCACAAAGAGCAAGGAACAAACCCTTTTCATCATACATGCCGAAGATCTCCATACATCGCCTACAAATAGAATCTTTGAAAACTGCCCAAAACAAGGAACTTCATCAGGCCAAAAGGAAATTCCTCCAAGATGATGTAATATTTCTAGAAACCCAAGATGCTCTTGTATCAAACACCCAAGATAGATACAAAAGTGTGCCTCACACTTTGATGTTGCAAGAAAATTTGAACACAACCTCACTTTGACCATCAGTTTCCCAAACCTCAAAGGTAAAAACATAATCTTGCACATAAGAAACCTTTGCTTCCTCCAATCAAACCTCTAAATCCTCTAAACTAAAACCAACCATCCAACCTAATAAAAAAAATTGATCAACATCCTTAGCACAATGTATCAAATATGCATTCTCCTTCATAAAAGAATCTTGAAACTCATCACCTTCCACCATAAGCTTATTAGAAAAAATAAATTCAAGATGTCCACCATCTTCATCATCCACCTTTGTATCCTTAACCACCATCTTCAATTCTATAACACAAGTAACAAAATCCAATAGGAACAACCCAGTCTACAACTCCTCATCAACAACATGATTGTCGTCTCCAATGAAAACCCTATGAATAATTTCATCAATATCAACATCCTCAACATTACCCTTAGAAAAAGGTAACTCCTCTACATCATCAGCAATCTCATTACCAACAATAAGATGCCCTACAATTTTCATAGTAGACCCAACCAGCTAATCATGAAAACTGAGTCCATCTACCACCCTAACCTCAAAAAGGTTAGTGTTTATTTCTTCAAGCTTTACCTCTTTAGAAGAAACCTTAACTTCCTCTTTCCTTCTTTGAACAAGCCTTTTCACAGGTCAAAAAATCCTCTTCTGGATTGGTAAATGTCATAGCAATTCAACCTCCTAATCTCCTCAAGCTTACCAACAATCTCCTCTACCTTCTTCTCAAGTAACTTAGAGACCCTATCTTCAACCAACTGGTCAACCTTTCTCATCAATTTCTTCCCTTCTCTCCCAAGATGCAACTACCTCAAATCAACGATCTGATTGCAAGATTCCAGCTGCCTCATAGTTGGATATCTATTGAACATCTTTGTAAGCTACCTCAATTCACCAATCTATTCACCAATAGGATACATCAAAGAACTTAACTTATTTCAAGGTTTATAATCATCAGCAAAATTATTTCCTCTTCTAATCCATCTCACACAAATCCATAGAAAGTGTAGGTCATACCCACTTTTTTCCACCCTACAATAAGCCCTTTATAGATTTTTAAGTTCAAGAACAAACATATATCACTCCAAGATCTACAAATCACTTATATCATCATTAAAAATCAACCTTCCAATAGAAAATCCATTTTGATGACCTTGTGCAAGCCCTTCGCTGATGCGAGTCAAATATACACTCTATCACCTCACAAACAACACCTCTAAAGATTCACAAGTTCAAAAACCAAGATTCACACCACCATAAGATTAAACTTTCTCAAATACCACTTAATGTAGTCAGGATCAAAGAAGTCCAAAGGAGATGTCCAATCTTGCATCAAGATTCAACATAGCAAAAAGAACAAAGAAACATAAAGATATAAATTGAACATGACAACTCTCATTATCATCAACCAGAATTTACATCAAACTGGCTTCAAACATGTTGGCTTGTAAGGTCTTCTTGGTTTCGGGCCTATATAATGAAATGAATCTTAGATCCTCATTATGATCTATCCCAACAACTCTTCCACCCAACTACTTAAGCAAGAACTACTACCTAGCTTATATACAAGATTACCGAGTACAAGTCAACTTATTTGATCATCAATCCCAAGATAAAGAAATAATTTTAAAATATATAGGTCGGGACCTAAAATGTGAAACACCAATCACCACAATAATAACATAAGGATGTGTGATAATGGATATAGGTCCACATGAGTCCCAATAATCATGATTCATGACTGCACACATTAAAATCCAAAACAATCACCAACCACACAGTGAATCTCCTAAATTGGTCCAGGTAGGAATTGAACATGTTACACACAGCCACTAGATGAATCCAAACTTTAACCTCCATCAACCAAAAGAGATGTGATCATACAATAAGCCTCCACAAATAGCAAGAAACAAACCCTTTTCATCGCACACGCCAAAGATCTCCACAAATCATCTGCACACAAAATCTTTGAAAACTCCCCAAAACAAGGAACTTCATTAGGCCAAAAGGAAATTCCTCCAAGATTATGTAAGATTTCTAGGAACCCAATATACTCTTGCATCATTTTTTTACATATGAGACAAGTGTTTCAAATATTAAGGGAAGAGAAGTTGTTGATAAATATCAATAAGTGTTTAAGTGTTCCTTCATGAAAAGGGAGATAGTATATCTAGAATTTGTAATATTTTTGGATGGTTTAAAGATGGATCCTGAGAAGGTTAAAGAAATTTTTGAATGGCCCATACCTAAGAGTATTAGAGAGGTATGATCATTTAATTCATTGTCTAGTTTTAATTGAAATTTCATTAGGAATTTCAGTTTAGTTTACAGTCATTTGACTAAGACAATGAGATGGGATAGGAATGATTTCAAGTGGACTCATGGAGAAAAAAGGAATTTTGAATTGTTGAAAAAAAGGTACTAAACAATGTGTAGTATTTTTACCTAATTCTAAGTAGAGTATGATGCAAGTGGAATAGAAATACGAGCAGTATTAACACAAGAAGGTAGATGGATTTCTTATTTCAGTGAAAAGTTGAATGACGCAAAGAGGAGTTATTCATTTTATGATCAATAATTTTATGCTATAGTTCAAGCCTTGAAGAAGTGGAGACATTACCTATTACAAGTATGGTTGTTGTTGCACCAAAAGATCAACCTATCAATGCTCGATACAACCACTAGACTTATAGAATCCACAAGAGTTAATTATTCCCTTGTCATGAATCTTGAGGTGAGCAGTGACCATTTTGCCAACAATCTCCCCCTTAGTATTACCTAAGGGGATTCAAACCTATGACCAAGCTCTGATACCACTTGTTACAAGTATGTCTTTCATTGCACCAAAAGATTGACCTTTCAATGCCTGATACAACAACTAGACTTGTTAATCTTAACCAGGCCACTCAAGAGGAAATTCTTCAATGTATTCCTGTTATTATCACTAAAGATCATAATTTTTCTATTCAGGCAATTCCCACCAGAGAGGAAGTTAAGAAGGCTATTTTTTCATTTGAGGGAAATACGGCTCCTGGTCTAGATGGTTTCCCAATGTTTTTCTTTCATATGTATTGGTCTATTTTTGGTAAAGATGTTATTTGTGGTGTAAAAGAGTTCATTGGAGCTAGGAGGATCTTAAAGGAGATGAATGGAACCTTCTTGTCCCTCATTCATAAATTCACTAGTATTGATTCTTTGGATTTGGTACATCCTATCAGTCTTTGTAATTCTTTTTATAAAATTATTTATAAGATCCTCATCTCTAGGATTTTGTCTTTTCTTCCTTCCCTCATATCTCCTCAACATAATGGTTTTGTGTTGGGGAGACCAATCATTGATTCCATCATCACAGTCCATGAGAATACCCACTCCTTATCTATGGTGAAAAATAGGGATTTGTCCTCAAGATGGATTTATCTAAAGCTTATGATAGAGTTGATTGGACCTTTCTATAAAAAATATTAAAGGCTTTTGGCTTCAACAAGAGAAATGTGCACTTGATTATACAATTAGTTTCTTTGGCTACTTTCTCTATTTTAATCAATGGTACCCCTTCTCCTTTCTTCAAATCCTCTAGAGGATTGAGACAAGAGGACCCATTGTCTCCTATTCTATTTGTGATCTTGGTAGAATGTATGGAAAGATACATCTCTCATTTGGCGGACACGAGTTCTTTCAAAGGGTTGCATCCTTCATCTTTGTCATAGGTTTTCTCTCATCAACAATTTGTTGATGATTCGATTATCATTAAAGATGCAAATATAAAGGAAGTAAAGACTCTTAAGGAAACTCTCAACAAGTACGGGTCATCTCTGGGATAGATGATTAATTGGGACAAAAGTAGTGTTTACTTTATTAATACTCATTATATTAGACAAATGAGAATCAATAATATTATGGAATGTCAAATTGCTTCTCTTCCTCATATGTACTTGGGTCTTCCTCTCTTTATCAATCCTCCATATTCCTTTGGAGTACTTTAGTGGACAATTTCAATAAAAAGTTAGCTAGTTGGAAAGGAACCCTCCTTAGTCAAGATGGGAAAGTTCAGCTTCTCAAATCCTCTCCGTGGAGTATTCCCATCTATTCCTTAAGACTCTTTAAAATCCCAGGAAAGTATGCGGATGCTATTAAAAAATTCCAAAGAAAATTTATGTGGACTGGAGTTGAGGACAAAAAATAATGTCTCTTATTTCCTAGGACAAATTTTGTAGGCCAAAGAATAGGGGAGGTTTGGGTCTTAGGAGGATTAGAGTGATGAACACTTATTTACTCTCAAAGAAGATTTGGAGAATCTATCACTCAATGGGTGAATGGAATCACATATGGTCGAACAAATACACTAGAAACTTCCCAACTTTGGAAAGCTTTATCTACTCTGATGTTATACTCAATGGATCACATATATGGAAGAATACTGCACCCAACAAAAATCTTATTGTTAAGGGCACTCAATGGAAGGTTGGGAATGGTAAGAAAGTTATATTCTGGGAAGACCCTTGGCTTAATGATGACCCTTTCATTTTCCATCTTGAATTGGGTCCTTCTACCTTGAAATGAAAAACTAAGTTTGGTGATTATGTTGCTGATTATTGGGAAAAGGAGAAGTGGAAGGATATAGAAGTCATTAGTACAAATTTGATTCAGCTTAAAACATTTTTGTTCTCCATGATTCTTAATGAAGAAGAAGATACTTTGATATGGAAGATGAACTCTAAAGGATGTTTCACTATTTCCTCAATTATCAATATGATCTATGTTACTCAAGAAGATCCTCTTTTGTGGTCCAATGCTTGGATGAAGGGTCTTACCCCTATGATCAACATGTTCTTCTAGATCTTATTGCAGAATAAGATTCTTACTATTGACAACTTGAAAAACAAAGGCTTCAGAATGCCTAATCGATGCTCTCTATATTGCTAGGAGGAAGAGACGGTGGAACACATTTTCATCCACTGTGATTTTTTTGTCTTTGCATGGTCCAATCTCTTTGATATGTTCAAAATGGATTTGGTCTTCCCTAAGGAAATGCAAAAATTCTATTCTTCATGGAAAAATCCTTCAAAAAATTCCTCTATAAGAACTCTATGGAAAATTTATATGTCTCATATGTGTGGGGAATATGGAAGGAGAGGAATGATGGAATTTTTAGAGATAAGTGTAACCATGTGTATTTTATTTTCCAAAAGATTCAAAGATCCATTTTTTATAATATGAATTCTATGGGAGATATAAACATGCCAACTATAAAAATGGAAATTTTGAGGAAGATATAAGAAGGATATTATTACTACCAAAAGGGAAGAAGCCATATGGAAAAACCCCCCTAAAGGATGGATGAAAATCAACTTTGATGGGGCCTCTAAAGGTAGTCCAGGGCCTGTAGGGTGTGGTGCTATGCTAAGAGATTAGGAAGGTAAGCACATTTATATTATGGCAGTTCCTTTAGGAACTCAAACTAATCATAAGGCAGAAGCCATGGAGGCTTATTAAGGTCTTCTCCTAGATTTAAAAAAATGGAATTGTAAAAACGTGTGGGTTGAAGGGAACTCAAGAAATATAGTTAAATGTTTAACAAAAGAGTGTGAACCTTCATGGACTATCACTAATGCCATTAAGGCATCATGGGATATAATAGCTAAATTTGATAATTGTATTATTACCCATGGTTATAGGGAGATAAATGGTGTGTCTGATTGGGTTGCCAATGTGGCGGTAATAAATAATGATGTCAAGAGATGGAATGGAGAGGAGGATATGTCGTATGAGGTGAAATCACTAATCTTTAGTGATAAAATTAATAGCACGCAAAGTGTCAACATCAAATCCAAGCAATGAATTATGAAATGACAAGGGTTTTTAAAGACCATTATTTTTTAAAAAGGGATGGTAGTCCGAAGTGAAATGTCATCATTAGTCTGCATGGTTTATGGGCTATTTGGGTTATTTCTCTAATATTGGCATTTTGTGGCATGACCCAATTTTTAAAAAATTAGAGATCTAGTGAGTGCATAAACCCTAATCGTGGATATTCCAAGAGTGAAATGGGAGGCAATAGAAAAAGAATAGAGTTGATTTCTTGAAAATATTGGAGGAAATAGGAAGATGTTTGGGACATCCTTAAAGAGGGTGGTCTTACTATGTACATGGAGAGGATGCATGGTAAAGATTCCTCCATCACCAAATATTTCCTGAAATACTAGAAGAAGGGTAGATTGACAATGGGGAACCAGATGATCATTGTTCATGAGTCTCTTATCAGTGAGATTACTAGTATGCCACGTGATGGTACAAAATTCTACAAGGAAAAAAAGATGATGAAGGAATTTTTAACTTTCTTTCCAAAGACTGAAAGGAGAAAAGGAAACTGGTAAAATTTGCTAATATCTATTACTCTCCTAAAAAATCAATAATCCTTGGCCCTCTAATCTTTATGTTATTATCAATTACATTACCCTTGACAGAAGGTATTCTAGGGTTTATGGTTATCATTGGGTTCTTCTTAACCATTTATGTCATAGGGATAAAGTGTATTTTCCTTATTATTTACTATGCTCTATGAATGCCACTATGAAAGGTAGTAAGGAAAAACCTCAAGGGGATCATGCTATGCACCAGGGTTTGATGGTGCTCATTTATGAACACCTTAAGTTCAAGTAGATTGATAATCCACTATCTCAAAATTATGACTCGAAGGAAGATGAGACTGATGAAGATTTCTTGATGGGGAAAGTTTTAGAGAGTGATTCTAACTCAGAATCCTCTTTTAATGACACTAAAGGGAAATGCAAAAAGACTCCAAAGAAACCGACCAAGGCTTCTACCTCTAATAATATTTTCTTTATGGTCCCTAACTATATTCCTCAAAATATCTTTCTTATAAAGGTCATTTAGAGCTCTAATGTTCCATGATATGATCTCCATTTCCTATTAGGAGCACATACCTCCATCATGGTAAGTTGCCTACCATCCGTAATATTCTTCTTACATTCCTCCTCTCTCATATATTTAGATGATTTCCTTCCAAGAGTTTTCTTAGGGTTACCAACATTAACTTTCATGTTTTTCCTTGTCACAACCCCTCCGTGAGGAAAAGACCCGACAATTTGATTTTCTCCATTTTTCTTTCCTTTTATGTGACCAGCCTTAGTCCAGGAATCACCATTTTCTAATTTTTTTTTCCTTCTCTTCCTCCTCCCATGCAAACCCCTGAGGTTTGGTCTCTGGAACTGACAAAAAATTGTTCTCCTATTAATCAACTAAGGATAGAGATCCTTTACCTAAAATATTGCAAGGTTGTGCATCCTCAAGATATTTTTCTTTCTGATCTCCTTCTCTAATTTCTAGGGTTTCTTCCACTCTAGAAAGAAGAACTTCCCCCTCAGTATTCAAGTGAGATCCAAGACTTTCATTGATTTCCCCTTCCTCTAACATATCTTTTTGATCTCCACCAAGTCCATCCCTACTCAAGATTAGGATCTTTTAAAGATTCCTTTAAAACCTCCTTATCTTTTTTAGGCCTCGCCAAGTCATTTCCATTTCTTTCTTCCTTATCTTATGTGGAGATAGGAGAGGAGATAGTTTCCCCTTCATTCAATTATCCTTCCTTTTTAAGTCTAGAATCCTTAGATTCTCCTACATTACTAGTTTTTTCCTTCTAGACCTTTCTTGGTTCTACATTATTTACTTTCTTCTCCTTCTACTCCTTCTAGGGGTATTGTTTAGCCTAGTGACCCATCTTTTTACACACAAAACAAGAAAATGATAGGTTTATGTATTCTAGAGGTTGTGCCCATTTCCCTAACTTTGACATAATATCAATCATTTGAGGAAGATTGGATAAATGATGAAAATTAACACATATCCTAGAAAAAACTAGTTTGGGGCTAGATGTGGTCATAGGATCTATAGAGAACAACTCACCAAAGGAACCATCCATTCCTTTGAAGACATCTTCATTCCAATATTTCAGAAAGAGACCAGGAATTATGACCTAAACTGGAGAAGAAAAAAAGAAAGAATCATTCAAATCTAGGTTGTAAGACCATCTTTGAAGCGCTAGAGAAGATTCCCCAAACATCCAAGGGCCTCCACATAGAGAATTAGAAAGATCCTTCGAGTTAGAAAACTTAAAAGATAAAAATCCTTTAGGCATGGCTGTCATTTCCACCTGGCCCTTCATCCTCCATTTCTTTTTTATATCAGATCTAACCACATCAATATTCAGCCCCCCCCTAGAGTACATCATCCTCCCCCCTTAGACTCAACATGGCCCTGTAGGCACAACCTAAGATATTGATAGTTATAAACATCATTTCATGGATGGGCTTATTGAGCTTATGGAAACCCGTAGGAAGCCTGATTAGGAGATGAATCTAGATGGGTCCCCTACATTGGATATGGATTCTAAAACTTACCATGGGAAGAATTTGATTGTTTCTTCTATGCAACTAGATTCTTTGGAAGAATAAATATCACTTTTTAGACCCCAAATTGTGGCTTCTTTAGTTGCCCCCAATTTTGTTTCATCCAAGCCAATGCTTACCCCCCAACAAAGGGTAAAATCTTCTTATCACCTGGTGCACTCACTATCTCTATGGTGGTCGATGATGGATAGATGATCCAAATAAAGACAACAAGAATAAGAAGTAGATATTGGATCTAACATAAAATATGGTCAACCTAGATAGAGGGTCACAAGGGAAAGGGAATTCATGAGGGAAAACACCAATAGAAGGTAGAGAACCCTAAATTCTACAACCAAAACAAAAAATGAGGTTCCTCTCTTGGAACATGAGGGGGTTGAATGGCCCCCCAAAATAATTCACCCTCAAGAATTGTATTTTGTAAAATGGTGTTGATATCCTTCTCCTTCAGGCAGTTAAGATGATTGAAACCTCCTTAAGAACTCTTGTGAGGATTTCATGGTTGGGTTCACAATATTGTATTGTGGAAGCTTCTAGATCCCCAAGAAGTATTATTAGTATGTGGAACCTGCTAACTTAGGTTTATAGAGCTTTAACCTTTTCCAATCAAAATATTTTAGCTGCCAGGTTTAACTTTGATGGTATAATGTGGTTTGTAGGTAATGTCTATGCACCTCATTCTTCCAATGGAAGGAGAAGGGTTTGGAACAAACTTGCAACCCTTCCTCATCATCCCACCTAGTGTTGGCTCATTGCTAGTGACTTCAATTCCCCCCTCTTCCCATCATAGAAATTGGGTGTCCTCGAAGACTACATAGATAGTATCGTGGATTTATCCAAATGCATTAACAAAATTGGTTTTGTCAAAATCAACCTTATTGGGTAGAAGATTACTTGGTCTAGCCATAGGAAGGGTGTGGGCCTCATCTAGGTGAGACTTGATTTCTTCTTCTCAGTGCCTAATTAAGATATAGGATTCATTTCATTTCTTAATTAACACCATTGTACAATGTTTGATCATAATCCACTCTTATTAGACTGGTAAAATAAGATCCATAAGGGGTCTAGTCCCTTTTGTTATGAAATCATGTGCGACACCCACCCTGAATTCCATTCATGTGTCAAGGCATGGTGGGAGTTACCTTTTATTGATATGCCTATGTTCTATGTGTTTCATAAATTAAGCATCATTAGAATGAATGTGAAGGGGTGAGACAAACTCACATTTGGTAATGTCTTTGATTAGAAAAAGGAACTTTGTACAAAGAAACTTACATCCAAGAAAAAATGTCTAGGAATGATATTTCCCCAACAACACATGATGTTTAAGAGACCCTAGGGACCAACTAGAAAAATATCCTTAATGGAGAGGAAATATTTTGGAAATAGAGATCTAGAATCTAGTGTCTTAAAGAAGGGGACATAAATTCAGCCTTATTTCAACATTTTTCTTACACCCATAAGAAAAGAAATACTATCCTTTGTCTCATAGATGAATAGAATGAGGAAATTATAAAGGACATGTGAATGGGTGTTTTCACCTCATATTTCTTTTGCAAAGCCTTCAGGAATGATGGTTGTACTGTGGATAGTACTTTTGAGGATTCAATATTGGACTACCTCCCTAAAACTATCTCTCTAATTGATAATGAGCTTCTCATGGATCTGATTTTAGAGGAGGAAGTGTAGATAAATACCTTTCTATGGGGGTTTTTAAGGCCCCAACACCTGATGGTTTTCCCCTAATTTATTTCATGATTTTTGGTATGTTATTGGCCATAATGTTATTATAGCCACAAAATATTTCTTTAGAATAGGAAAACTTCTTAAGAAACTAAATTTTCCATTCATTGCCTTGATCCCCAAAATAAAGGAGAAATGGCATCTCACCAATTTTAGGTCAATAAGCTCGTGTAATACTACCTACAAAAATCTTTTCTAAAGTCCTCATCAATAGAATCAAATTTTTTATTGATAATCTTATCAACTATAACGAGAATGGGTATGTCCCTGGGAGATAAATTCTTGATGCAACCATTACTACCCATGAAGTTTTCCATACCATGGAAAATTGCAAGCTCCAAAGGATGGATTTTAAGTTGGACATATCCAAAGCTTATGATTGGGCCAAATGCGATTTCCTCTTGAAAATACTTGAAAGATTTGGCTTCTACGTGAAGATAATTATGTTGATCAAAGATTGTGTGACTATTGTTCAATACTATATCCTTGTAAATGGATTCCTAAGGGGTTTCTTTGGTGTGTCCATGGGGCTAAGGTAGGGTAACTCCCTATTCCCTTACCTCTTCATCTTGTTGGCTAAGGTGTTGGGAAGGAACTTTCTTGGTATGATAAGTGAGAAAAAAATCATGGGGGTGAGTCCTTCTTCCATCCTACCCTCGATGGTTTTATATTTTTTTTTATGACACAATCCTCTTTACTGTTGCATCAGTGATGGAAGCTAGAAGCTGAAAATACCTCCTTAACCAATATGCTTTGGTTTCAGGGAAAATTATCAAATATGATAAAAGAAGTTATTTTTTTCAATATTCATTATTCCCTTCAAAACAAGGTTAGGAACATTCTTGTATGTCATTCTACTAATCTCCTGGATACTTACCTGGGGCTACTACTCACATTCAATGATTTTTCTAACTCCTTTTGAAATACAATTATAGAAAGAATGCAGTGAAAGTTGGCTAGTTGAAAGGGTAAATTTATAAGTAGTGCAAGTTGCTACTCCTCAAGTAGTCTTTGCAAGGAATTCTTATATACTTCCTGTCACTTTTTAGAATATCTAATGCTTGGGCTAGTAAATTGAAGAGAATTTTAAGGAATTTATTGTGATCTAGAATGGAAGAAAAGAAGTGGATGGATTTGATTACGTAGGACTGTGTTTGTCACCTAAAATGTGTGGTTTGTCTAGGTGTAAAGAAAATTTTTCACCTCAACAAGTCTCTCATTACTAAAATTGGTTAGACCCTAGCCAGACATAAAGACAAATGGTGTGACATTATTTCTACCAAGTGTTTGAATTTGGAATTTTTTTCCTTCTCCCTAAGCACACATGGACTCCCTACAGGGTCCAAATTCTCAATTTTAGGTCCCTACTTCTTTGAATCTTGAAATGGGGGATTGGTGATGGTCTATTGATCCCTTTCTAGGATGACAATTGGCTAGACAATACACCCCTCCCTGCTCCCTACCTTTCATGACCTTTGTGTGTTAGCCAAAAGGTTATTTGGGAGTAGGGTAGAGAACTATGTGGATCACTCAATAATCTAGAAAGATATCCAACTCTATTGTTAAGGTCTTTAGCAGCTAATACCTCTGGCACTATATTTACAAAAGAGACTCAAGGAGGAGAGAATCTTGATGTTCCTTAGGGAAGATAGCTTTTTCTAGAAAAATAATGACATCAGTGAATTCATAGTGAAATATTCCTATCTTATGCTCATTGGTGAGGGGAACCAAGATGAACTATGGAAAAGGGTTTGGAAATCCAAATTAATCCCTAATATCAATCTATTCTGGTGGGGTATGCATGAAAAGATCTTTATAATAATCTTATCAAATGTGGGTTTCAGTTGTCTAATTGGCGTGTTCTATGCAAACTAAATGAGGAATCAGTTAATCATATCTTCATACATTGCTCCTTTATGTGTGAGATTTGGTAGGAGCTCTACATATTCTCCAAACCCAGTGGGTGATGCACAAAGATAATCCCTTCTCACTTATGCTATGAAAATGGAAAGGAATAACATGATATTTTATGAGATGGAATGTCAACCAAAGGTGGTTTTTGGCATTTTCTACAAATTATTGTTAGAAAATTTAAGTGTCATTAGAGGGATTGGTCCCTCCATTCCTCCCTCTTTCATTGACCATCATGTCATTAGAAATTTGGGTCTACAAGATCCCATTAGGAACTATGACCCATCTAAAAACCTCAAAAGTAAAAACACAAAATGAACTCCCCAATCCTGGTTGGTCCAAACTAAATTTAGATGGCATGAAAAAAAAATCTCATGGCCTAACCATTGTGGGTGGAGTGATTAGAGGCCATTCAGGGATGATGATAGTAGCTTTTAGTGGTGTGTTTCAAGATATACAAAAAATAAAGTGGAGGGAATGGTCCTTTTATTGGGATTGAAGATTGTACCCTCCATTGGGATCAAAGCAATTTTAATTGAGGGTGATTCCATGCTCATTGTAAATGTTGTTAAAGGGCAGTCAAAGGTGAACTAGTCTATGAAAGGCATTCTAGGTGATATTCACAAACTCTTACATGGATTTAATTCCTTTACTATCAATAATGTTTATAGAGAGGTAAATGTTGTGGTGGAATCTCTAGCTGTGATTGGATACATTATCGAGGGGGTGAGGTGTTAGATAAACCTTTTGTCCCTCCTTGTTGATGTATAGACTCTCTTGAATGGAGAGTGTTCAAATTTTAAAGAAGATGGTGTGTAACGCTCTACTTGGGAAGTGGTGTCTCCTTCTTGGTACTTTAGGGCTTTGGGTCCAATGTTACCCTTACCTTATAAGTCTCAAGTGGGAGTGGGGAATGGGCCTAACTATTTTGAATTTGAACATGGCATGGATGATGTGGAAGGATGGTTTTTCCTTTAGTAAATGCATTATCCAAGAGGTGTTTTTCACTACTCTTAGTGTAGTTGTTTCACTAGATGCTTCCCATGTAGCCATCTTGATTACATTAGCCCCAAAGATTACCACATCATAATGGCATGGCACTATGGGATTATCATGACCAGTGTGAGTTTTATTTATCATTACCCCTTCTGCAATGATAGTTACATTACTTATGCTATATTGAAAAGACCTTCATTTATGAGATGCTATAGCTCGAGTGGGTCCATTTTTATTTATTTATTTTTGGGGGGATAGTATAATAATTTTACCCAACTAGATAAAAATGCACCCTTCTTGCCTTTACAGAATTTAGTGGAAATGAAATCTTTCTTCAACTATATCAAGGGTTGTAATTCTCATTTCAATGTTGATTGACCTGATTATTTTGTCATTTTTATAGGGGGTGATTGCAACCACATCGAGACATGAGAACCAAAGAAGGTCAGGAATGACCCCATAATTTGGCACATATGCAAGGAAGGTGGGGTTATTTATTTTTTTAATGCATTAATAGGTTAAATGTGGGACTCTCTGTAGACTTTGTTAGCTCCTAGGATAATAGAATGGTTTCTCTGGGGGATTTATTTCCTTTAAAATCAATAAACATGTCATCTCTTGGGCAACTGGGCTTTCTACTAAGGGTAGGAAATGGAAGAAGATTAGTCGTGTTGTTGACAATGACAATCTCAAAAAGTTCTTCAAGTGTGACAAGGCTCTAGTTAAGAGATAGGGTAGATATGATAGAATAAATCTTCCCTCCTCTTGGGGTGAGGTTTGTTACTGGATCATTAGGTACTTTACTTTGGAAGGGTGTTTTAAAGTTTAGTATTATTACCATGTGTCAATTCTTAATCACTTTAAGAATTGCTAAATTATCTCTTTTTCATTTTTCTTGTTCAATTCTCTTGAAAATTTTGTGTTTGAGATTAGAGAATGCATTTTCCAGGGTAAAAGAATAACTTACCTACACTAGGCCCTCATCTTTAGACTCTAAAAATTTCACTCCCCCCTCTTCCCTCCTAATCCTATCATTGTCTATGAGGCCCCTCTCTCATAGTCCCCACACCTGCTGCCATTGTTGACATGCCCATCCAAACCAAGAAAAAAGGCAATAAGAGCCTAGGGGCTAGTAGGCTGAGTACCCCCAAGATTCAAAATTTTGATAATGTTGCCCCTAACACTACACCTAATGGTAAATATTCTCCACTCTCAGCTTCCAAGAGGAAAGGAAAAAAACCCTCCCCCTGCCAAAAAGATCCAAATTCTTTATTCAAGAGCTTAGCACAAATGTTGATGAGGAAGTGGAAGAGGAGAGTAGTACCCCCTGCACATCTAATAGACTAGAAAATAGGTCTGTGAAAAAAGGAAAAAAGAAACTTGTGGATTATGACTCTAAAGAGGACAGAGAACAAGGGAACTAGGCTACTGATGAGGGAAATAAGAAAACCAAAGACAAAAAGGATGATTTCATAGGGATGAATGGAAATAGTAGCTAAAATAATTCTACCTCTGAAAACTCAACCCATAGTGAGAATTCCAATGAGGAATCTCTTAATTTGGGTAGTGACTTGCCACCTCCTAAGGATAAACCCATCATGTTTAACATGGCTTCAGTCATTGATTTGGAATGCCTAAAAAATGAGGTGAATACTCTCAATAATAGAGTGAGTGAGGTTGAAATGAAGTTGGTTATCATCTCTAGATTCAATCTTCGGGTTATGCACAACTCAAAAACCTCTATTTGCATCATGCAGTACAAAACTCTAGGTGAGGATGAGCAGGAGGAAGGTAACTGCAAGGACTTGTTCAAATACCTTATTGAGGATTGGTCCAATGTGTTGCATCAATCACATTGTGATATCATATCCTCTCATAAGGTTTACTAGGGCTCAAGCCTTTGGTCTTAATACAAATGTGCTATTTATTTTTGCTTTTAGCTCGAGTGGCTCTTTGAACTCTTTCTATTTATGCTACAAATTTAGTTGTATTGTCATGTTTCTTGGTAGAAATTATGTTGTTAGAAATGAATGTTGAATATATCCTATGGGGGAGTATTCATAGTCATTCTATAGAAGTTGTTATTGCATTCATGACTGTGATTGTCATTGATGTCAACACAGTGATCTACTAAAGTTTAGTAGAGAAGCAGACAGTGTTTGTATTAGCACACGTGGGAGGATATTGAAGATCAATCTATGCGGAGTTGAGGAATTAATTTATGATGTTTCATATGATTGTGGTTAAAGAGCGCATATAGAAATTCATTTATTCATGAAAATTATGTGTAATTCAATGGAAGCGGTATTCAAGCAGTGTTCCTGAGTAGTGGTTTATGGAAATCAGATGACATCTCCTAATCAGGATAGAATTTGAGCATGCAAATTTGTACAGATGATGAAGAAATGATTATTGTGACATGGACATGACAACAAGGTCAGAGGTTGCATGAGTGAAGAGTTATCTTAATTGGAAGCCGACGGTTTTATGTAATTATGGAATTTTGTGTAACGTGTGGAAGATTTTATTTTTTAATTTGTATGCCAACTCATTTGTAATTATTTGAGTGTGTTATAAAGGAAGGATTAATTTCCTTATTGTAACATGTAATTTTAATGTAAGATTGTGTGAAAGGGAATTGTGGAATTGTGCAATACTTGTTGTAAGAGGATATGTGAAGTATAGAGATCTGATGAAGCAATTGGTGTGGTTTGACATAGTCAAAGGAGAAGTGATAAGATATTGAGATTAGTAATATTTTTGTATTATTTTGTTGAGTAATATAGAGATCAATTGGACAGTGCATTCAGTGATCTTCCCCTTGAATTTGTTTGGACAATGGGTCCTTTTGTCTTCCATAACTCCTAACAGGGTTAGAATCTTTTAGCAGGGATTCAAAGTCTCCTAACAAGGATTGATATGTACTAAATATATTTCATAAGACTCCTAATAGAGTCCATCCTCTCACAAGAAAATTTCATATTAGTGCATCTTTTGTGGGCATCATTCTCACCGGGGTTTACTCTTTGATCAAGAGGTTCCCTAGTCAACATATCTTGTGTTATTGTGTTATTGTGTATGTATATCTTTCTATGGTTGTTAATTACATTTCTTACATGGTTAAAATATGTTGAAGGTGATAAAATTTATATTTATTAGATAACTAATTCACCCCCCCCCCCCCTCTCAATTATCTTGGTGGACTTTACTTTCTAACAATTGGTATCAAAGCAGTAGGTCCTTGAAGGAAAAGTTTAACAACTTGAGCAGATCCATGGTGAGTCATTTCAGGAAAGAAATCCCTAAGATTGATGGAGTGAACTTTGACAGTTGGAAATAAAATATGAAGACACATTTACTCTATTTAGGACTAGGATATTGCTTAATCACAAAAAACAAGAAGACTATCATTGATGAAGACAAAATTGAAGAATGTACTAATGAGGAGAGAGATCTATTCATGTGTAACATACTTTCCAGAGAAACACTTTTATCAGCCCTTCCGGAAAATGAGTACAGTCAAGTAAAATATCTAAAAACATCTCATGAAATTTAGTTAGCTTTACAATCTACTTTTGAAGGTGATGATAATGCAAAGAAAGTAAGATTACATAATTGGACGTGCATTTGAAGATATAAGAATTATGGAAGATGAATCTGTTAGAAGCTATATTGGTAGAATGTCAGAAATTTTTGTAGGTATAAAATCTTGTGAAGGAATCAAGATAGAGAATGAAGTGATATGGAAAATTTTGAGGACATTGACTCCTGCATTTAAGAAGACAACGTAGATGATTGAGCAAGTTATACCTTGTACTGAGAATTTCACCAGAGAAACTCTTCTTGGAAGATTAGAAGTAGCAGAGATGAACTTGAGACAATCAAGAGATCTACCTAGAATGGAGATAGCATTTAGCACACTAAGTATTCACCCTACTTTGTCAAGAAGCATGAGTGTGAGTGGAGATTATGCTAGAAGCAGTAGATCCAGGAATGAAGAAGACAGGAACATTGAAGAAGGAATTGCCTTGCTTGTGAAAAGAGAACTAGACAGTAAGAAAACTTTTAAATGTTGGACTTATCAAGAATATGGTCATTTTGCATCTAAATGTCCTAAGAGAGTAAAGAATTATAGAAAGAACTTTAAACCTATAAGATCTAAAGAATGTTATTATGCCAATGATGAAGAATTTGAAGCTAGTATGGAGAAATCTCTAAGTGAAAGTGACAATGAGAATGATGATATAGGATTTGTAGCAATAAAAGAGGAAAATCTTGAAACAGAAGTTAAGGAAGAAAAAGCTTTAGTTTCTCAAGTAGAAAAGAAATCTGATTGGATTATAGATAATGGTTGTTCACATCATATGACTGGAGACATGAAGAAATTCATAAAGTTTAACAACTATGATGGAGGAATTGTTAGAGTTGGAAACAATGCACCTTGTTTGATAAAAGGTATAGGATCTATTACTCTTGATGGAAAGACTAACACAAATGATGTTTACTTTGTGGATGGATTGAAACATAATCTTTTGAGTGTTGGACAACTAGTTGATAAGGGTTATCAAGTTTGGTTTACTAAGAAAACTTGTGTAATCAAAGACAAGGATGGTAATTTGATTGGTACTGGATCAAGAACCAGAGGTAATGTATTTCAGTTGAATCCTACTGAGATGACATACTTGATTACTAAGATTGATGACAGTTGGTTATGACACAAAAGATTTTGTCATATAAACTTTGATAATATTGTGAAAGCAAGTACTACACTTGTAGTAAGAGATTTGCCTAAGATTATGAAACCTACTAACATGATTTGCAAGGAATGTGATGGCTAAGTAGAAGAGAAGCTCATTTCCCAGCAAGAAGTTTACAACAGCAGAGAAGTTGGAAATTGTTCATATAGATTTGAGCAGTCCCACAAGGAGTAGAGGATTCTATGGAGAAAGGTATTTTATGATTCCTGTTGATGATTTTACAAGAATGATGTGGATTGCATTTCTTAAAGAAAAGTTCGAAGCATTTGATAAGTTTAGAGTAATTAAAAACAAAGTTGAGAATGAATATGGAATGAAGATTAAATGTTTGAGATCAGATAGAGGTGGAGAATTTACTTCAAAATAATTTAACACTTTTTGTGAAGTGAATGGTATTAAGAGGCAGTTTTTAGCCCCTAGAACACCTGAACAAAATGGTATTGCAGAAAGAAGAAACGGGTTAGTAACTGAAGAAACAAGAGCCATGTTATTTGAAAATGATTTGGAGAAGATATTCTAGAGAGAAGCAGTGAACACAATAGTATATACAATGAACATAGTACAGATTAGAGCAGACACGAACAAGACACCTCATGAACTATGGTTTGGACATGCACCATCAGTTAAGTATTTCAGAATTTTTGGAAGCAAATGTTATATTAAGAGAGATGGTAACATTGGAAATTTTGATCCTAGAAGTGATGAAGGTATATTTCTTGGTTATTCATTGAAGAGAAAAGCTTATAGATGTTGTAATAAGAGAACTAAGAATATTGTTGAGAACGCAAATGTTAAAGTTGATGAAAAGTTCAAAATTCAGGAAAGAATGCTTGATTATGAATCAGATGAAGGAAATCATCCCAGAAGTAATCTAGAGAATGTTGAATTATTCTATGAAACTTACAGTGATTTTCAGAATGAAGGCTACATTGAGGAAATCATAGAAGAACCTACAGCTAAAGCAAGAACTGAGATAGTGACACCCAACAAGAACCTATCAAGAAATCATCCTATTGAGCAGATTATAGGAAGCATAGACAGCAGAGTTCTGACATGAAATAAGGTACAAGAACAATTGTGTTTAATTTCTCAAATTGAACCTAAATCTACTAGTGAAGCCTGTGAAGATGAACATTGGATTAAAGCTATGAAGGATAAACTAGATCAAATTAAAAAGAATAAGACTTGGGAATTGGTCCCTAGACCTAAAGATAAGAATGTTATAGGAACTAAATGGGTATTTGGGAACAAGATGAATGAACAAGGAGAAGTTGTGAGGAATAAAGAAAGATTGGTATGTAAAAAATACTCACAGCAAGAAGGAATTGACTATGAAGAAACTTTTGCACCTGTAGCAAGAGTTGAAGTAGTAAGAATGTTTTTGGCTTATGCAGCCTATAAGAAATTTAAAGTGTATCAAATGGACGTGAAGTCAGCATTTATGAATGGAGAGTTAGAAGAAGAAGTTTACATTGAGAAGCTTGAAGGTTTTCCCTTGACTCATGAAGGAGATATGGTATGTAAACTGAAGAAAGCTTTATATGGACTTAAACAAGCACCTAGAACTTGGTATGCAAGACTAGATAAGTATTTGATAAAATTAGTATTTACTAAAGGTGCAGTAGACAACAACTTGTACACAAAAGAAATTGAAAATGGTTTGTTGGTTGTAGTTATTTTTGTTGATGATATTATCTTTGGAGGAGAAGATGAAGCTAGTGATAAATTTGTAGATGAAATGAAGATTGAATTTGAAATGAGTATGATTGCTGATATGAAATATTTTTTTAGGAATGTAGATAACACAGAATAGTGATGGTATCTTCTTATGTCAAACAAAGTACTTGAATGTCTTATTGAAGAGATTTGTAATGGAGAACTGTAAGCCAGTTGGAACAACTATGGTAACAAGACATGAGTTATCTAGCACAGATGAGACTCCTGCAGTTGAATAGAAGAAGTACAGATCTATGATTGGAGGATTGCAATATTTAACTCATACAAGACCAAACATATCACATGCAGTTGGAATAGTTGCAAGATTTCAAGCTGATCCCAGAGAATCACATTATGTAGTAGTAAAAAGGATACTGAGGTACTTAAGAGGCACAATTGAATATGGATTGTGGTATGAAACATATGATAACTTTACCCTATGTGCATATACAGATGCAGATTGGGGAAGTAGTGTTGATGACAAAAAGAGTACAAGTGGTGGAGCATTTTTCCTTGGAGGAAGATTGGTTTCTTGGCTAAGCAAGAAGCAGAACTGTATTTCATAGAGCACAGCAGAAGCAGAGTATGTAGCAGCAGCAAACAATTGTAATCAGATAATATGGATGAAACAAATGTTGAAGGATATTGGAATAAAATTTGATGAGCCTATTGTTATACACTGTGATAACACCAATACATTTAGTATGTCTAAGAATCATGTACTACATTCTAAGACAAAGCATATAGAAATAAATATCATGTAGTGAGAGAGAAAGTTACAGAGAAAGAATTCAAACTGGAGTATATAAGCACAAAAGAGAAGATTGTAGATATATTTACAAAGCCTTTACCTAAGGATACATTTGAGTATCTGAGAGGTATTCTTGGGGTTATGCCCCAACCTACTTTTGAGAAGTGATGCAGATTGTTGCATTAGTCCAGTGGTATACGAGCCTTATCTTTCTTTTGGATTGGATGTTGGTACTTCCTCTATGGGGGAGTATGTGTTTCTGAGCTGAGTCATGAGGACTCTAGTGAATGTATTTTTTGAAAAGTGTCTTTTGACATTGAAGTTGTTGTTGACATAGTGATGTAGCATTTGTCATTGATGTCAATGGGGGAGAAGGATACATGAAAAACCATCTAGTTAAAGAGAACTTGAGGAAGAAGGTTACAAGCAATATAAAATATAAAATAAAAAGATTTGAAGCATGAACAGGAAAATGAAGCAAGATTTGATTGATGAAGAGGACTTAAAAATCATTTCAGAGCATTAGTGTTGGTATTCATGGAACTTGGATGTTTTTCATCTATGTTGCCATCAATGCCAATGGGGGAGATTTTTAGGAATGAATACTAAATATATCCTATGGGGGGGTATTCATAGTCATTCTATAGCAGTTGTTGCATTCATGACTATAATTGTCATTGATGTCAACACAGTGATCTACTGAAGTTTAGTACAGAAGAAAACAATATTTGTATTAGCGCACGTGGGATATTGAAGATCAAGATATGCGAAGTTGAGGACTTAATTTATGATGTTTCATATGATTGTGGTTAAGAGAGCATACAAAAATTCATTTATTCATGATAGTTATGTGTAATTCAATGGAAGCAATATTTAGGCAGTGTTCCTGAGTAGCGGTTTGTGGAAATCAGATGGCATCTCCTAATCAGGATAGAATCTGAGCATGCAAAGTTGTACAGATGATAAAGAAATGATCATTGTGACGTGGAAGTGACAGCAAGGTCAGAGGTCGCACGAGTGAAGAGTTATCTTAATTGGAAGCTGACAGTTTTATGTAATTATGAAATTTTGTGTAATGTGTGGAAGATTTTATTTTGTAATTTGTATGCCAACTCATTTGTAATTATTTGAGTGTGGTATAAAGGAAGGATTAATTTCCTTATTGTAACATGTAATTCTAACGTAAGATTGAGAAAGTGAATTGCGGAATTGTGAAATACTTGTTGTAAGAGGATATGCGAAGTATAGAGATCTAGTATTGAGATCTGATGAAGCAGTTGGTGCAGTTTGGCACAATCAAAGGAGAAGTGATAAGTAGTTGAGATCAGTAATCTTTTGATATTATTTTTTTGAATAATTATACAAAGATCAGTTGGACAGTGTGTTCAGTGATCTTGCCCTTGAAGCTATTTGGACAGTGGGTCCTTCTGTCTTCCATAACTCCTAACAGGGTTAGAATATTTTAGCAAGGATTCAAAGTCTCCTAACAGGGATTGATATGTATTGAATATATTTCATAAGACTCCTAACATATTCCATCCTCTCACAAGGAACTTTCATATTAGTGCATCTTTTGTGGGCATCATTCCCACCGGGGTTTACTTTTTGATCAAAAGGTTCCCTAGTCAACATATCTTGTGTTATTGTATTATTGTATATGTATATCTTTCTATGGTTGTTAATTACATTGCTTACATGGTTAAAATATGTTAAAGGTGATAAAATTTGTATTTATCAGAAAACTGATTCACCCCCCCACCCTCCGCTACCCCAACCCACCCCACCCGACCCCAACCCCCTCTCAATTATCTTGGTGGACTTTACTTTATAACATGTGTTTACTCTCCTTTCTCTAGTGGAACTTGGTATGATGGTGCTAATTTTCATGTGTATATTTTTTTGATCTATGGCCCATGTTTATCTATTAATATCTTTGTTATAAGTTAGTTTTGATGTTTACATGTTGTTAGTGTGTTGTGATTGCAATATGTCCTCAAATTGTTGTACTGAAGGGATTAGCACCCTAGTTTTTGTTGCTAATTAATATAAAAAACATACCAAATATTTAATTTATGGATATAGACATAGGTGAATGTATTTATAAATATTATGGAAAATGAGTTCAAGATCATGAGTTTAAGTATCTATATTGCATAGATGTTTATGTCCACAAATCTTGAAATAAAGGTCTCTTGTGCAACCTTAACTCACCATAAATTCTATGAATAAATCAAAATATTTTAACATTTTACATATAAGATATCTTATTCTAAGGGATTTAGAATCATTATTAAAAATTTACAATCCAAAAAATCACCAATTGTTCATTATCAATTTTATTTAAAAAGGTAAATGAAACAATGAGAATATTAATGAAATGGTGATCAAAACCTAGATAAACATGTTATTAAACATAGAAGAATGGTGTAATAACAGAAAATCAAATAACAAAAGACTTACTATTAATTGGAGAAGTTGTTGTGCAGACATATTTCACCACTAAAGAGAACAAAGCTTATATTGGTATCAATCAAATGTGTACTCCAATACAATCACTTATCTCCCTAAAAATAATCTAGAAACATAAGAGTACCTACAAAAAACTATACAATCCTCTATTTCATGTCTCTAATAAATAAAAAACTTGGAAAGTAAAAACTGCCAAGTAGCATCCAAAACTATGAGTCAAAACCATGAGCCATTACAAAAATCAATTGCCCTCATAATCATGGTCAGGTAATCCAAAATACTAACTCACTTTACACATTTTACACCTCTCTTAGTGTTGTAGCTTCCAAAATAAAAATCAAATTGACCACTTTCCCAAATATATGTGTTCTATGAGCATATTCAATGTATTTGTTCTAACTACCAAACTAAAAAGATGCTCTATAACTTCTAAATATGAACTTTCAATGTAACATCCCTGCTAAATATTGTCTTATGCACTATCCCAAGTATCTTGAAAAATCATAATAAATAATAAATGCCCCCACCCTCATATGGGCATCACATTTTCTTCACTCCATGAAGTTTGAAGATCGTATGTTAATTAAAGAGAATAGATTTCCAAGGTCCATAGTTAATTAGTGCTTTTGTTTCTGGATTTAGATGTGTATAGAAATTTTTGCATCAACATTTCAGATTTTTCCCAATCCCTTCTTTAAACTTCAATGTATGAACTTATTTATGTCATTTTATCTCTCTTCTAATTTCAGATCTATCAAATCAAAAGCATATTCTAAAGGTTATTTTTGTTCATCTGAACAATAATATATTGCAATAAGTTGAAACTAAAGAATTTAAAATAAGGTTCATTGTCGAAGCTCTCATGTTTTTAATTTTAAGATTTGCTTTTAAAATACCCAAAGTACAAATAAAGTCAAAAACACCTTTCAATTGTGTTATATCAATAGATGATGGTTGCATGCATCTTGTGTAAGAGAGAATGCTTTGGAATTTCTATGTCGATGAGAGTCTTTTACAAGATCTCAACTACTATGAGGAACAAAGATGTTTATTATCAAGAGATAACTACAGTCCATATTCTTAAGAGTAACCAATAGGATAGAATATAGAATGATCAATACAACTTTCTTATTATCCACCTTTAAATTCATTTATTTAACCTTGACCTTATTGACACAAATAAACTCATTAAAAATTATAATTTTCTTTCTTTTCCATGCAAATAAACCATATTTTTCTTACACCCGTTACCTAATTTTATTACATGTAAACATTAACCATACAAATCTCAAATGCTCAAATATAAGACTAAATAGCAATAAAAAGAGCACACAAAATTTGATTAACTGAAAAAACCTTTCACTAATATCATAGTTATTGAAGGCATCCATTAAGAGCTACTTCTGACAACTGCTCTTATCAAGTATTAGTATTACTACTACTTCGTATCAATTCAAAGGAAAACTTGTTAAGACAATCTAGTTGAAAGTGATTCATGGTTTCCACAATGCAATTCGATTGTTTAGGACCATTCTACTACTACATATTGCAGAGACATTCTACCCACGTTGTATCATAAATTCAATTAATATTTTTTTTATATCATAATAGAGAATTGCAGAACACCAGTAACAGTTAAAATATCAGCAGAATACAGACTTAAACTGTCAAAAAGTACAACTACAGCAAGTTACAGAATTGACATTGAAAAGCATTAGAGCAGCATGTTTCTGCATTCTGTCAATAACCAGTGTCATACATACAACAAACAGTCCATAAACAACTGTTCTACAAAGATTTATCTACTTCATTTGCTGGAGATCTCCTCACTTGATTCAAACTTGAATGAATACTTCTGAGTAAATTAACGACAATTTCCCATTGAATGGCTTTTGCAGTGGTACGTGAAAGTCAATAATTCAAATATTGAAAGCATTTGTTTAAGCTTCTTGTTAGACATGTTCCCAATGCAACCAAAACCTTATTTTATCATGTACCTTCCCAAAAAGAAAGAGTCCAATGAAATTTTGAGGAAATTTCAACACCCCATTGTTGTCCAATATAATAAAATTTATTTCAGGCTCAATCAATGCATGTTTCCGTCCTTAATTAAGAAGAATAGGAGATGCTTTCCTAGGGACTCTAGAGTTCTTTCAAGAAACAAAATAAAGTGACCTACAGCTGGTTTCAAATTGACAAATCAATGTAATTGCTTATTTATTAAGATTATATTTTCTATATAAGACCATATTTTTAATATGGTCTTAACAATTATGAGGATTTGAGTTTAATCATGAAATAGTAATTTCATATGTAGTTAGGTATTGAGATATCACTTTAAGAGATTCAAATCTAGATTTTTATCATGAGAGCTATGTGGTCTTTTTGATTGACTTTATATATTTAATTCATTATGCAATCTATTTATTAATCATGATAAAAATTGTAAATAAAAATTTAAGGTTTATACATATAATCATAAAGCTTAACTAAATAAATATTAGGTTTATACATATAATCATAAAGCTTAACTAAGTATAAAGTATTAGATGTAGAAATTTAATTTTATTGTCAATATTTATATAGGGTGAATGTTAACATAGTTAAAAAATTTGTATTGATTAGTTAGGGAGGCTATTATGAGTGGACCTCATTCCCATATTTGAAGGGATTTGAACATGGCAACTTAGGTACTCAAACTACACTAACGTGTCCCTAAACAAAAGGTATTGTATCATAACTCAATGAAGATATGTCAAGCCAAGTACAAAATATGCAAACACAAATTGGAACAACACAAATTCTTATGGGTTCTTAATAGAATAGATGGTGCAAGGTTTAATATACATGGATCACAATGACCTCTATTAAATTTGAATATATTTAAAATTTCTTCACCTAGAGATGGTTATAATGCAATCATCTAAGGATGCACACCTATATACATATTGTTTCCCAAAATAAAACCCATTATAATCTCTCAAAGATAGGGATGACCTTCCAAAATTAGCACATCATTAGAATTTAGGTCTAATTGCCTAGAATGGATGAAAGTGTAATGAGCCTTGGTTGAATTATTCATACAAACTTCTTAGATAAAAAGTAATGTAATGAAATTAATCAAAAAAATCATTTAAAATACCTATGTTAAAATACCCAGATAAAATAAAATAGGTTTGCACAAATAAACTAGTTTAAATAGAGTGTTTCATCCACACATTTCATTGAGTAATTATATAGATTTGTTGTACAAATATATGTTAATAAGTGAAGGCTGCAATAATCACAATGATATTATTAAAATGACCAAACTGCTAAATTTATCCAAGATGTTGTCACAGTTCTCTAAGTTGAAGTAGTGTTGCAACCTTTATGTGAGCTACCCTCCAAAAACTAAAGGGTTTTCACCTTCTAGACCCCAAATCCAAAGGCTTTCATCCTTAGATCCAATAGTTGAACACAAGTGCTTGAACTAGGGTTTGAGTTTGTTGGTACAATGATGTTTAAAAAGATTATTAAAATCAACAAGATTTGTCGCCTTATAAAGACATGGAAGATCTAGCTTGGACCCACTTGTGCTAAGAGTCATTTTTTAAAAAATCTCCATTTTATATTCAAATTTGGGCCTGATAGTGGTGTCACTAGTTGGCTTTGATGACTAGCGAGTTCCTTCATTTGAATGATAGGGTTTTTTGAAAGAGCGTGCTAGAAGGTGGGAATCTAAGGAAATGCTTTCTAATAGATCAAGATGATTATACTGTAATGATTTATTGTTAGGATTTAAAGAACATGTGTGTCTAAAGGATGCAATATTATGGGGGTTTTGTGATTCAAGTACTAGAAGGATGCAATTGTTGGAGAGAGGATGGGTCAAGATTTGTTGTTACTAGTTATATATTAGCGATACTAAGTGTATGAGGAAGTGAAATTTTATGGATCCATAAGTAAGGGAGTGGGAGGTTGAGAATGTATATTTTGGAATACTTGATACCAAAAAAGTAGAGAAAGAAACAAATGTATGATAACATGAAAAAGTATTAAATATTGTCCAAGGTCATAAATTTACCTAACCCTCTAAATAACCTTTAGTTGGTTGGTTCAATAATTGTGACCACCCCCCTATATAATTGGAAGGAATGATTAGACATTGAAGGCCCAACCCCAAATAAATAGCTCACCTCTCACCCACCCACATCCATACACAATCTAAACACACTCAAATTTAACTAGATTAGAAAATGTACATTATACAACTCAAGTGCAAATACTTTAAATAAAGTTTAAGTTTTAGGCATTGATCATGTTAGGCCTCTTGATCAAATTCTAGAACATACATTTGTAAGGAAGTAGAACCAAAAATAGAATATAGATCAGATACTTTACATGCTATATCAAATTCTAGAACATACATTTATAAGGAAGTAGAAGAAAAAATGGGATATAGATCCTACCAACATGTTGTGTGTTGGATAATATTATGTCACTAATGTACAACTCAAGTAATCATTATGGTGGAAGAGAAAGAAAATAACCCACCTATAAATAAGTAGTAATAATTTCATAGCCAAATCCCTTCATGGTAATGCAATGCCATCTCATAACCTTTTGGAATACACGTAATAAAATGCAAACTATATCCATATATGCATAAAAATAAACCTACAAAATAGAGGGAAAAAAATGAAATAACACAATATTTTTTAGTTGATAGAAGAATATTAGCTAATGTTGCAAGCTCAACACTTGTTTAGGGTCTTTGGAAAAGATATTTATTGCTTCCCTTATCTCTTCCACATCAAAGGAGATAAGATATATCTAGTTCCATCCTCCTCCATCAAATCTTAGTTAATCTCTACTTCACTACATATATCATAAACTAAATTATTCCACGTCTTATGCACCTCCTCCACTTATTTCTCTATGTTCTACCCTATCATTAACTATACCTTATACCTCATTTGTACCCCACTACTTTATTTTCCCAAGTCAAAGACCCTACTATCCTCAATTTGTTTCAATACCACCACCCTCCTAACTAACTACAACTTATGTCTCTACTATCCAAGGAATGGTCACACAATGTATACCCCACAACTATTACTTCCCTCATCACATTTTCTTCTTAAATTGATTAAGGTAACTCCTTAACTACACTTCTAACTATTACCTTAAATTGTAGAGAATTTCATTTCAAGACACTATTTTCCTTTAGTGTCGCTTGCTCCCTCTTAGATTACTTTCCACTTAAACTTCTATTAACAAAATTTTTCCTCTACTCAAAGAATAAGGGAGTGGCAAAGTTTTGTAAATGGTCAAAAGTCCTTTGTAAGGATTTTCTTGCCTTGGAAATTGGGAATCGATAAAAAAGATTTGTTAGAAGTGGTTTTGAAGCAATACCAATAAACTAGAATATATCGAGAATATAATGTCATGCCTAAGATATCTAATCTTCAATGAGAGAAAATTTGCAACTTCTTGTCAAGCGTTCCAAATAGTATTTTTAAGGGGAAAAGATTTCAACTAAAAACACTTAGAAATGACTACCTTGTTCTATAGGGTGGCTTCTTTCTAATGGGCTACTACAATAGCCTAGAATATTTGAAGTTCATGGAGGGTTTGGCAAGGCACATCTCTTTAAATTGAATGAGTGGTCCATTTAGCAATTAAACATTTAACCTGAATCCATGGATCTGTTTAGCCAACCCCTTAGCCTTTTAAGTAAGGTGCATAAAGGCCAAGAGATAGTTTCCATACCTTTGTTTCCATCCTATTTATTTCAAAGAAAATGTCTAGATTTCTAAATTGATTTATAAAATTTAGACGTCGCAAGTAGCAAACATGAAGATTAAAACACATGCCATAAAGATCTTATTGATCATCTACACCTTATGATAAGAAAGATATTGAATGTATTAAATCTTCAAAGCTCTCTTTAAATATGTCAAGGAACCAAATCCACATTTGATTAATAGTACCAAAACCAAAAAATGTGATTAAATATCTCAAGTTCTCTCAATGACTAAGTTGTTTCCAATCAAGGTAGACCAAGTGAGGTGGCTTAGTTTCTTAGTCAAGAGATAGATATTTAATGCAAGAAGTCTTCAAAGTTATTTGAATATGTCAAGGAGCCAAATCTACATTTGAGGAATGGTGATAACAAGACTAAAAAATGTGATTAAATATCTCAAGGTCTTTCAATAACTATGGTAGATCAAGTTAGGTGGTTTAGTTCCTTAGGTTAAAAGATATTATCTAATAACATTTCACATTTACATCCATTTAAATCATAGAGATAAGATATTAAGGGTTTTCCCATACTTTTTTTGTAAATGTCAACCCTACTTCATGTTATAGCAAGATCTAGAAAGTCCCACAAGCTTTCTATGTTGAAAAATGTTCATATTAAGAAAGTTTAAAATATTTGTTATGATCCTTTTAGAAGGGAGTGTATGTGTATGTGAGAGAAGTCAATAGCTTTCTATGTGTCAACAGTTGTTATAGTGTTACATAGCAAGGATTATTTTTTCTTTTACCTAATTTGTAAAGCACAACTATTAATTTTGTACCTAAAAATGGACAATAAATATTCATTTTCACAAGTCACATCAAAGAAGCAACCAATCATATGGTGACACATAAGATAACAAGTAATACATGTCTTGATGTGCATTTTTTAAC
This sequence comes from Chamaecyparis obtusa, assembly GCA_027943335.1. Classification (NCBI taxonomy): domain Eukaryota; kingdom Viridiplantae; phylum Streptophyta; class Pinopsida; order Cupressales; family Cupressaceae; genus Chamaecyparis; species Chamaecyparis obtusa. The sequence goes on along the minus strand of BSBK01006425.1, from coordinate 486,862 downwards.
GTAACTTTTTATAGATATTTTTTAACAACTCAACAAAGATGTAATTAATATGACTATACATCATTAATATCCAAAATTTTAAAAATTTAACTTTAAATTTAACTCACTTAAAACATAATAATTATAATTTTTTTAAATGAAATATCATTTAAAAACTTGAAAAATGTTGAATTAAAGTACACCTCTACTTAGCCTCGCCCCTAAATTTTTTAATAGTGTACATATATTTTTCTCTATAAAAATAGTGCCAAAGTCCAATCTTTTCAAAATTCATAGAAAAATTACTTTCCCAATGTAAAGAATAATATTTAAATGACAAAATGCAGAGATGATGCTACCTCCTCCCAACGACTACATTGAATTATAGGAGATTCATCACCTAATATTTGAATATATTAATAAATACATGAATAGAAACATGAGATATATATTACTTTGACTATAATAAAATGACGTTTATATCCCGTGGAACAAAAAGGACGCGCAATGCATACGGACCCATAGAAGAATATGTGCCTAACAAAACGTTACTTTACATGTGACGACCATTAGATATCCGTCACAACATCCAACCCTAAATGTTTTTCACGTTTAGTGGGGCTCTTAAAGGATATGAGAACATGGAAAGTTTGATCATGAAGTTTCCTCTTGGCAATATTTTATAAATATAATTACAGATTTTTGGGGGATAAGTTCATTATTGGAAAAGGAAATACATTTTTCATAGATTTTATATAGGTTAATTAAATAAGGGAAAAAATTATATAAGTAAAATTTGATTTCAATTAATTAATTGGAATTTGTGAGTGTTTATCATTTAAAATTATTTTTTGTTATAGAAAAATAAACGTAAAATAGTACAGATGTTTATTTCAATATTAGTTTTTAATAAGTGTTTGGTAAATTTTTTAACGTGACCGATGACACTGGCACGACACGCCTTGTGGCTCTATGCAATACCCTGTCAAGGAACCTTTGGAACAATGGGTTAAATATGTACTAAACAAAACAAAAATTGATAGTAAAGATATGAATCACACATCCAAGTGCATCAGATAACCAAAACATAGATCAAGGTTAAACTTACAAGAAGAAACTCACGATCATCACATGACCGTGCACGAGCAGAAGACTCAATTGTACTTCCAAAGTTTCCCAAGCAACCAAAACACAAGCATGAACAGTAAAGGCACATTCAAACCATCATGTGAGAGCTCGGACTTCATCCACAAACCTCATGGAACATGAACGGACCTTCGTCAACAGTCGTCCATCGAGGAGATTGATACATCCTTGTGGCAGGTGAAAACAAGAAGCAAATAAGCTTAAGGCAAGAGAAATGGATGAAAATATATCATAATGTATCCAATTTTTTATTGTGATGACTCAGAAGGCATCCCGGAGAAAAAGTGTATCCAAAACTACAATTGCATTTTTTATTAACCCTCGGGAAGTACTCACTATTTTGTATGTGACGAAGTGTATGCGCTAAAACAAGAGGCAAATGAGACAAAACATAAGGCAAATGTGACATTCTAGAATTCCATTGGCCAGAATCATATGCTACACTTTACTGGGCATATGTGACACTTTATTGGGCATATGCTAAAGTTTGTTGGGTATATGCTATACTTTATTGGGCATATGCGACACTTTATTGGGTATATGCTAAACTTTATTGGGCATATGCTACACTCTGCCTTACAAAAATACTAAGTTAATTTAGAGGCCAAGTTGAAGGTCAATCTGGGTTCTAATAATGGGAATGCTTGTTGAGGCCAACGTACGACTAAAATATGGGCTTTATCCACATTAGGGCTCGTACCGAATCAATACATATTGAGGTCATAATCACTCGATTACATCAATAGATACATCTTCCATGAGCATAAAGGAAACTAAGATAAAAGCAAGAATATCAATACACAAAAAAGTACATAAGCATATAACAATGATACCGGAGATGAAAGGTATCCAATGAGCACTCAATGTACAAAATCATTGTAGATGGAGGAAGTCCTTCACCTATACACTGATACCTAGCAATGGTAAAGTGCAACACCACCCTACCATGTGGAACCCTCAGGTCCACCCCATCGTGGTCGCAGAGATAGTAACCCAGCCACAAACATATGCAAGGCGCACACACAAGGAAGGCTAACACACACGCCAAGAAAATGCATTCTATCAGAGGATGGTACAAAGGTCTAATGCAACACATGGGTACAAGATGCAACAATCCATGGAGAACACTCATATGAGCCACCATATCCAAAGGTAACCAGGAAACACATATTCACCATACACCAGGGTACTACTCACAACTACGGGATCTAGACATGAGAGTACCAACCATAGAGAGTATCCACACCTCATGGATCAATACAAGCATCTAGGGCTCGAGTGTCATCTACCTCTCACATAGATCACTCATGATGCTCGAGGGATCAATGATATCCACCATCTACCTCAAGCCCAGGTTTCTCATGACATCTGGGGGGTCAATGAACTCTACCATATACCTCTCTCATGGGTCACTCATGACATCTGGGGAATCAATGGTTTAATGTTTAAGCCCAGTTTATTTTATTATGTTTTCTCTTTTTAAGAAAACTCCTTGATGCATCCACTATAGCCACTTCGGGACCAGGGTCTGCTCAGCCTACACCGGGGACATGAAATGAAGACTTCATCCACTCGGTCTACACTAGGGACAAAATAACCCAAGGTTGTCCACCCATTCTATACTAAGGACATAAGCATAAAAATGCACCGTCTACTTGGCATACACCAAGAATGGGGATGGCATAAGCCTCAATAAACAAGAAGGCAGCAATCAAAGGATAAAGCACTCTCAAGCACTTAAGGCATATAACAAAGTGAAAATAATAAAAAGGCACAACAAAAAATAGCTCAATCGGCCACTATACCAAGAGCACAGATTGTCATGAAATATGACAAGCATCTTGCTAGAACACGAGGAAGGCTCAACAAAACTAGAAAGCAATTAATGGAGGATAAAGCACTCCCAAACACTCAAAGCACCAAAAAATTGAGCAAAATCAATTAATAACACAAATGCCAAAATACTCAATTGGCCACTATGCCAAGAGTTTGGATTCCCATGAAATCTATCACACATCTCGTAGAAAAATGAGAAAAGCTCACAAATCACCAAAAGCACTCAAATCCCAAATTTGGGCAAAACTAACGAAGTATGAAAATCAACATTTTAGCATCAAAGGGCCAAGTTCACATCTCCATAATAAATACCCAAAATGTCCTCTATCCATTCCAATAGCATGATCCTCAAATAGTCATCGGATACTACTAAAATCTGCAAACCAATCACGCCAAACATGGCGACACACAAAACTAAAAAGAATGCAAAATAATGCGCCCACAAAAACACCCACAAATGAAACTTGGAATTTCACTACGAAATTAAAATTGGTCTAGATCCACCCAACAACACAAATATCCAATAAAATTCTCATTTTGGGCACACAGAAAAATAGGCAGCATAACAGTGCAAAACTCAAAATGCAAACCCCAATTGCTCGTAAAGAGTCAACCAACTAACCAAAAGCTACAGAAATGTGGGGGAGTACCAACTCTCATCTCATGAAAAAAATGAAAACAAGAAATGGAAAAAATAATTGAGAAATAAATAAAATATTAAAGGTGTTAGTCCATTTTCCTGTTCATGCAAAAATCCAATGAAAATGGCCTTTTCCCTGCAAATTTTGTAATGTTGTCCTGCCATGCCTGCAATCACACTTTTATCTTGCGATGAAAATCCATAATGTTTCATGGTGTGCGCCCTTAGCCCTGTGTTCTTCATGTTGTCACCTTGCTCCAGTTCTGATCGCACCTCCTAAATCATAAAACCCAGGGAGATATTCAAGTTTTAAGGTCTGCAGGAAACAATTTTACAATCTGCCTAAGTGTCGAAAACCCACAATGTTTTTGAAAACCCATGATGTTTTCAGTCTCCTTGCTACCTTTTGGTCTGCATGAAAACCCTGGATGTTTTCGATCTTTTGCCGAAAGCCCTATGTGTTTTCAACCTCGCGCTTCTTCCCTTTTGTCGGCACTCCTTGTCCATCAGTCTTATTGCGCAAGTGTGATCGGTTGGTGGGCCCGGGTCTTCAAGGGTTTTAAAATGATTGGTTGTCGCATGATCGCATGTCAGAAATTTCTGACATGCGACCATGCGACCGGATACCTTTTTGTGCGGGGGCCCGTTGGCGGAAGGGCTGTGGTCCCGGAGGCAGTTATGTGGCGGCCTGTGGTTGGCTGTCACATGATCGCATGTCAAAGTTTTTTGACATGCAATCATGCGACTGGTTGACACCTGTTCCTGGGCCCGTTAGTGGTGGAAGTTTTGTGGTCCCGCTGGCAGACTGGCGGGTGACAAGGTGGCAGTCTTGTGGCCTTGTTTCATGATCGCAAGGGCCATCTTTTGGCCATGCGATCATGCGACAAGGGTGCCACGTTGGTGGGGAGCGGTGACATGGTGCTGACGTGGAGGCTTGTTGCATGTTCACATAGCCCTTTTCCTAGCTATGCGATCATGTAACAACTATTTGGATGTCGCGGTTGCGAAGTTAAGGCGGTCCACTGTGCGGGTGTTGTCGAGTTGTTCGATTTTGATTGGTCGCTGACTGGTGGTGGGGCCGAGGACTTCTTAGGATGGTTTGTGATCGGCATTGCATGGTTAAGAAGTCGCGGTTGCATGATCGCAAAGGTTAATATGATGCCTTGCGATCATGCGACCAAGCACAAATGTAACCGATTCCTATTGCGGTTAATCTTGCCGATGCCTGGGAAAGTGAAGATCTGACGACGGGGATATGAAGTTGATCTGAGTTCAAATGATGGTTGTTGATTGTGTCTGGTGCCATGTCATTAGCTGTTTCTCTGCAGATTTGAATATCAAAATGATTTTTCAATAGGAGGTACCAAAATTGAATGTTTTTCCCAGCTGATTTCGATCGTTTTGGTTGCGGTAGGTGTTGCAGTCTGGTCCGATGGTCCTATGGGTTGATTGTAGTAATGTTTTGTACTTGGTGAAGTGCAGTTTTGAGCTTGAGAAGCTTTTGCAGGAGGTGATTGGTACTGATTTTCGTGGCTTCCCTGGTGCTTTGTACTGGCTTCATGATTTTTCATGATGGCATATCTATTTGGGATCCCTCTCTCCAGATGGCCTTTTTTTTTCTTCCCCTGCAATAAATTTTGATGTATTTCTGATTGGTTTGGTTGATTTAGCGGGTGAAAACCTAACCCTAGTTATCTGTAGCTTGTTGCATCCTAACCTGTTAAGGATTCCAATGTAACTAGTGGTATAATTGGCAGGTCGTTTGTTTTTGTAAGGGTTCCAAAATATTTTTGGGTTCCCAAGCTTTGTGGTTTTCCAATCTTTTGGTTCCTGGTTCTAGTTTTTGGTAATCCAAGGGATTTCATTCTCCGGTTCCATTCTCTTGATGTTGAATGCAAAAAACATAAGTCTACAGCATATTCTCATTCTGAGTCTTTGAGTGAAGGGTCTTCCTTGTATGTATTGATACACTCTCATGAAATACAATATAGTTTCTATCTTGGTTCTATTATTGTCTCTTTGCTTTGTGTTTATTCTTGTATGTTTCTATTTGTAAGGCATATAGAACATACTAGTTGTAAGGCAGCTATTCTAATTGTTGCATGAGTTTCTTTCAAGGAAAGGATTAAATCCTTATGTGCAATTTCAGGGAATGAACACATCTGTTGGGATCTTGATGATAATAATCTAGGATTGAGGGGATAGTTTGTAAGGCACTCTATCCAAATTGTATGTGGTTTGTAAGGCATATCACTGTATTTCTTAGAAACCCCTCTGTTGATTTATGTTAGACTCTTCTGCCCAAAGGATTAGGCACTAGTCTGGTCTCTGCTATATAATCACCTTTCAGTCATCAAACACAAAATTCATCCTTACCAATACCTTTCCCTTTCATGTTGGCAGTAGTAATACGAGGTTCTCTCTAATCTTTAGACTCATTCTATGCAAATAGGGTTGTTGCCTATGAATTGGCTTCATTGGGATACAATTACCTGAAGGGGTTTGAAGACTATTCCACACTAATATATCTGCAGGCCTTTTGTTCACCAAAAGGATGTCATGAGTGTGCAGATAAGGCAATACCCGCCTGAGTGATGTGGAGCTCAAAGAAGAAGGAGGATGTTCTCTATCCTCATCAATTGGACTATTTTGTTGTCAAACTTGAGTGCCTAACCTGAGATTTAAGCCCACCTATTTATTCAAGTTTGGTCCTGCAAGGAAAAGCTCCAACAAACTGGCAACTCTACTGGGGAACCATTGGAAAGAGTCAGATGAACAAACAAGCATTTGCTAAATTTTCTCACCTAGTTGTGAGTGGCGGCTCTGATTTTTTCTCTGTTTGATCAGTGCAATTTTTGATAAGCAGTGAACCCTATGAAGTTCTGTGTATTGATTGGAAGAAGATACAAAATCAGTGTAATATCTTCCTCTTCAAGGAGGTGGTGACTCTATATATCAAAGAACCTAATAGATCTGCATGGTGAGCTCTAGATCTGCCATGTCTTCCCAGTCAACAAAGTTTTCTGCTGCAAAACTTCTAGGTATTTATGATTACAATGTTTCCCTATCAAGTATTTAGTGCTAGTATAAAGGGAAGACTGAGATAAGATGAGTGGCTCTCATCTTGTTTCAAATCCAATGGATAATCAAGGGAAAAGCCAGTCTAGTCAACTGGGTTTTGTCAAGTTGGATAGACCTTTAAGTTATGTTCTTCCAAGGTCTCCTCACTCTTTTGCTAGTGAGCTTTTGGGTCTGATTCCTATTTTTTATTGTCAGTATTATTCAGCAGTGAAGCATGTCCTAACATTCTATAGATTTATTATAGAATATCAGATTTTTGATGAGGATGTTAGTATGATGTTTTTTGGGAGATCCCTCAAAGGGGTCGCATCTAATTGGTATCTAAATCTGCCCCCAAAATGCATCTCTTCTTTGACTGAATTCAAGTGGTTGTTCTTAGAGGAGTTTGATGATGATGATGAATGGAATAAGCTGCAAAAGGATCGTCAGCAAAAAGGGAATACAAATTGTATTTCAGAGCAACCCATATCTAATGCTGAGGGTACTTCTTATGATGAAGTTTTGTCAGAGGAGTTTTCAGATTGTGGCAGTGAGCAGGAATCAGAATCAAGGTGTGCAAGATCCTCCATTCATTCAGAGATGTCTGAATGTGATTTCAATGGTTATTCAAGTGAGGATGATGAAGGCAGTGATGTTGATGTATCCTCATATGAATCAGATGCAACATGGGAAGAAGAAAGTAATGATGGAAGTGAACACTCCTTCAGTGAGGAGTATGAAGATAAGGAGGTGATAATTGAATGTGATGTCAGTGAGTTTGAACATGAAGATTTAAGTGATGGGTTATTAAATAATCCTAAAATGGGTAGTGAGCTTAAAGTGTTCACTAACACTTTATATGATGAAGACTATGATGATTATCAGCCCATTTTTTGTCATGATGTTCAACATGGTGCATTGCATGGAGTTATCAATCCTTTATTTGAAGAACATGTGGAGGTCTCAGACTCAGTTGAATTAGGATGCCCATTTTCCATCTATGGGTATCAATCTGATTATTCATTTGAGGTCCAGCCGGTTACACCTATGGAAATGCAAAGTCGAGGTATGAATGAGGCCTTTCTACAAGCGAATATGAGGCTTTTGTGTTTCCAATTGATAGCATACATGAGTCAGTAGAGAAGAATAGGTTCTTATCTGATGATACTGATCATTGGCATGCTGAATCATACTTTCATAGTGAGCAAGATGGAGAGAGTGCCAATAAATTTTACATGCACTATGAAGATAGCTACTTTGTTCTTCCTGATATGCTAGTTGAACACGTTGACACGCCTATTGAAACAAATGAAAATAGAATGCCTGATGTGCCACATGAAGGAAGAAATGAGAATCAGATTTTTGATAGAGGCAAGAACTGACTCTTGTTTGTTGTTGCAGGTTTTTTGTAAAAAATGTACATTTTGTGAATAGTTTCCCTTTCCTGTCTGTTCCCTGTGTTTTTGAGGTCTCTGTGTTTTTCCTAGTAGGTGGTCTGCTTCTCCTAGAGATTTGGATTCTTGACATGCCTGCAAGAGGCATGCATCCTCAGATAGAGCCACTGTTAGTCCATTTTCCTATTCATGCAAAAATCCAATGAAAATGGCCTTTTCCTTGCAAATTTTATAATGTTGTCCTACCATGCCTATAATCACACTTTTATCTTGCGATGAAAATCCATAATGTTTCATGGTGTGCACCTTTAGCCCTGCGTTCTTCATGTTGTCACCTTGCTCCAGTTCTGATCGCACCTCCTAAATCATAAAACCCAGGGAGATATTCAAGTTTTAAGGTCTGCAGGAAACAATTTCAGAATCTGCCTAAGTGTCGAAAACCCACAATGTTTTTGAAAACCCATGATGTTTTCGGTCTCTCTGCCACCTTTTGGTCTGCATGAAAACCCTGGATGTTTTCGATCTTTTGCCGAAAACCCTATGTGTTTTCGACCTCGCGCTTCTTCCCTTTTGTCGGCACTCCTTGTCCGTCGGTCTTATTGCGCAAGTGCGATCGCTTGGTGGGCCCGAGCCTTCAAGGGTTTTCAAATGATTGGTTGTCGCATGATCGCATGTCAGAAATTTCTGACATGCGACCATGCGACCATGCGATCGGTTACCTTTTTGTGCTGGGGCCAATTGGCGGAAGGTTTGTGGTCCCGGAGGTGATTATGTGGCGGCCTGTAGTTGGCTGTCACATGATCGCATGTCAAATTTTTCTGACATGCGATCATGCGACCGGTTGACACCTGTTCTTGGGCCCGCTAGTGGTGGAAGTTTTGTGGTCCCGCTGGTAGATTAGCGGGTGACAAGGTGGCAGTCTTGTGGCCTTGTCGCATGATCGTAAGGGCCATCTTTCGGCCATGCGATCATGCAACAAGGGTGCCACGTTGGTGGGGAGCAATGACATGGTGCTCACGTGGAGGCTTGTCGCATGTTTGCATAGCCCTTTTCCAGGCTATGCGATCATGTGACAACTGTTTGGACGTCGCGGTTGCAGAATTAAGATGGGTCCACTGTGTGGGTGTTGCCGAGTTGTTCGGTTTTGATTAGTCGCTGACTGGTGGTGGGGTTGAGGACTTCTCAAGATGGTTTGTGATTGGCATTGCGCGGTTAAGAAGTCGCGGTCGCATGATCGCAAAGGTTAATATGATGCCTTGCGATCATGCGACCAAGCACAAATGTAACCGATTCCTATTGCAGTTAATCTTGTTGATGCCCGAGAAAGTGAAGATCTGACAGCAGGGATATGAAGTTGATCTGAGTTCAAATGATGGTCGTCGATTATGTCTAGCGCCATGTCATTAGCCGTTTCTCTACAGATTTGAATATCAAAATGATTTTTCAACAGGAGGTACCAAAATTGAATGTTTTTCCCAGCTGATTTCAATCATTTTGGTTTCGGTAGGTGTTGCAGTCTAGTCCGATGGTCCTATGGGTTGATTGCAGTAATGTTTTGTACCTAGTGAAGTGCAGTTTTGAGCTCGAGAAGCTTTTGTAGGAGGTGATTGGTACTAATTTTCATGGTCCCTGTTGCTTTGTACTGGCTTCATGATTTTTCATGATGGCATATCTATTTGGGATCCCTCTCTCCAGATGGCCTTTTTTTTTCTTCCCCTGCAATAAATTTTGATGTATTTTTGATTGGTTTGGTTGATTTAGTGGGTGAAAACCTAACCCTGGTTATCTGTAGCTTGTTGCATCCTAACCTGTTAAGGATTCCAAGGTAACTAGTGGTATAATTGGCAGGTCATTTGTTTTTGTAAGGGTTCCAAGATATTTTTGGGTTCCCAAGCTTTGTGGTTTTCCAATCTTTTGGTTCCTGGTTCTAGTTTTTGGTAATCCAAGGGATTTCGTTCTTTGGTTCCATTCTCTTGATGCTGAATGCAAAAAACATAAGTCTATAGCAGATTCTCATTCTGAGTCTTTGAGTGAAGGGTCTTCCTTGTATGTATTGATACACTCTCATGAAATACAATAGAGTTTCTATTCTAGTTCTATTATTGTCTCTTTGCTTTGTGTTTATTCTTGTATGTTTCTATTTGTAAGGCATATAGAACATACTAGTTGTAAGGTAGCTATTCTAATTGTTGCATGAGTTTCTTTCAAGGAAAGGATTAAATCCTTATGTGCAATTTCAGGGAATGAACACATCTGTTGGGATCTTGATGATAATAATCTAGGATTGAGGGGATAGTTTGTAAGGCACTCTATCCAAATTGTATGTGGTTTGTAAGGCATATCACTGTATTTCTTAGAAACCCCTCTGTTGATTTATGTTAGACTCTTCTGCCCAAAGGATTAGGCACTAGTCTGGTCTCTGCTATATAATCACCTTTCAGTCATCAAACACAAAATTCATCCTTACCAATACCTTTCCCTTTCATGTTGGCAGTAGTAATATGAGGTTCTCTCTAGTCTTTAGACTCATTCTATGAAAATAGGGTTGTTGCATATGAATTGGCTTCATTGGGATACAGTTACCTGAAGGGGTTTGAAGACTATTCCACACTAATGTATCTGCAAGCCTTTTGTTCACCAAAAGGATGTCATGAGTATGCAGATAAGGCAATACCCGCCTGAGTGATGTGGAGCTCAAAGAAGAAGGAGGATGTTCTCTATCCTCATCAGTTGGACTATTTTTTTGTCAAACTTGAGTGCCTAACCTAAGATTTAAGCCCACCTATTTATTCAAGTTTGGTCCTACAAGGAAAAGCTCCAACAAAAGTCTCTACCTCGCAGTTGAAGGAGAAACTTGAAATGAGTGGAATAAAATAAATCCCATGTGGAATTTGAAATGGATCCACACAAATGGGAGTATTCATAGCACAAATCCAACAAGCCATCGAGACAACCCAGTCAATCACAATGAACAAAAAGAGTAAATTTCTCCAAAATAATTTGGAGCAAATTCCAAATTCTCCACCAAACTCAAAAGTGAAAAAGTGAATTAAAAATAACTTTTTTTCTACATAAATAGCAATTTTTGCCAAAAAGGCCCAAAAAGGAAATTAAAATAAATCACTTAAATAAATCAAATGAACTATTGACTTTCCCAAGTTAAATCAAATCAATTCCAATTAAATAGAATTCGACTATCGCAAATTAGTTGGCAATCAAATTAAATTAAATCCCCAAATAATTAAATCAGCGATTAAATAAAAATTCTAACTCAACCACGACAACTACAAGAACTCTAAATGCACAGACACACTCACTGGTTACAAGAACTCTAAATGTTACATTGCCCATACAGGGACGATATTGGCTCAATCATGAATGTTCGGGCATACTATCTCCTATGTCACTGTCAAGGATGAAGACACACTCAAAACTTATAATTAGACATAATGATGTTTGGTACTTGTTCACTAAAATATGCAAACATCAAGTGTAGATGATCATAGTATAAATAGCTGAAGCACATGACCATACATAGTATCAAATAGTGAAGGAGAATGAGACATCGTGTGGACCTCATGAAAGGGGTAATTATGACTTCGTCTCTCTCTTCGTACAAATACATTGCATTTAAATTAACATTTATTTTAAACATAAAGTATTAAAATAATTATTTTACAATAATATGAGCATATATTAATGAAAATATCAATGAAAAATCCCTTAGCATGAAAGACACAATATAACTAGGAATCAGATATAATCACCATAAAGTATCATGTCACAACAAATAGCATCATCATGAAGATATGATCAAAATAGTAAACATCAACTTATAATCTAATATCTAAATCAACCATGATACTAGTAGTCAAACAATGTACTGTTATGAATTGGAAAATCACAACATAATACCATTGAAACTCAATAATAACATCTAAACCTGATAAACCATCACAATCTAGTAACCACTAGCACATACATCAATGTAACCATCAAATCACATCATAATCCATATAACTTAGATACCTTCATAACCTCAACAGTAATCCCAAGAATGAACTAAACTAGGTGCATCTCACAATGCCAATATAAAATCACAATACATGAATAATCACCAAAACACAAAAGAATCAACTCAAATCAAATCACCAAGAACACAATGAGTCCACAACACCCAGAAGGTTTGGTAACCCAAATTAGGTGAGGAACGAACTACACCACTGTGGTTCTCACAACCAGGAAAAAGGGCATAAACAACTTGTTGATGCAACGACATAAATCAGATCACCATGAGGTTACCAACCTCTCACAAGTCTAACATAATCATACAATACAAGCATATAACCATCGAAGCATAAGATCAGCTCAATAAGTCATATAGAGCAACAATAAAGCATCTAGAGCCAAAGCAAGGCATCACCAAATATCTCATCCAACTACATAGAGGCACACATTATGTTGAAACCATATCCATCAAGATGTCATGCATAATGCAAATTGGAGAGGCACTACACTCTACCTTAAATGATTTTGACAAAGATCTATGAACCAATGATTGTGGCCTTTTGCCCCTTGCTATTGGTTCCCCTTTGTTCTTGTTGTGTTTCTTTATATATATATATATATATATATATATATATATATATATATATATATATATATATATATATATATATATATATATATATATATATATATATATAAGGAAACACAACAAGAACAAAGGGGAACCGATATATATATATATATATATATATATATATATATATATATATATATATAAGGAAACACAACAAGAACAAAGGGGAACTGATAGCAAGGGGCAAAAGGCCACAAGAAACCGACCACTATCACAAGGTACCTAACAAAACCAACAAAAAGAGGGAGCGGGGGCTAGACAAAGCCACAAAGAAGCTACAAGGAGGAAGGGAGAGGGAGCCCCACAAGAAGAGAGCCTGAACCACAAAGAGGGAGCCCAACACAAAGGAGACAAGGACAAGGAGCCAAGAGCCAAGAACCAAAGCCAAAAGAACAGGACTAAGGAAGGAAGCCATAAGGAAGGACCACAAAAAGAGAGAGAAGGCATGAGGAACACACAAAACAAGAGCAGTCAAGGAGGGGGTGGTTATTTGGGTTCCTAATACTAGAAAATAGTGGTGGCCCCGACATGCTTAAACTCCACCCTTCATCACAATTTATATTGGAGGGGTGGTTGTCAATTTCAATGGCTTCTTTAAGTTTTTTCCTGAAGAAGTTATCATCTTTGGAAAGAACTTTGGTGCTTTCTAGAAAAATATGGTGCTTGGTAGTCGAGGAGTGCTCAGCTAGGGAAGACTTGAAGACCCATTCATGTATAATGTTGGCACTATGCTCCTCGATTCTAGTGCTAACAGAATGACCTATTTCACTAATATAAGGAGTTCCACAAGAACAAATCGCCTTGTAAACTCCAAACTCAGAGAGGATGTCCTTGTGGTCTTTGAGGGACGGGATGCGGTATCTCACCAAGACAAGGGGTTTAAAGGCACAATGAATGCCTTTCTTGGAGATAATTTTAGATAACTTGTGAGAGATACCTTTGATGTAGGAGAAGGCAATGCTAGGAGGATCCACCAAACAAATGAGAGGAAGAACGGGATGGGAAAGGAAACAAGAATCGGCTTGGATAAGGGCTCTAGAGATTTAGTTGGATGAATAACCATTCAACCTGAAGATTTGACAGAGATGGTCGAGCTCATGGCCTAATTTTTCCTCATCATAAATGTGATAAGCTCTCAAATCTAGGGTTTTTAAAGCCCCATATTTTTGGCTAGGGTGGTGATGTGATGAGGAGAGGATGTAAAGGTATGTGTGGGTATCTTTGCGGTAAACCTGACAACCAAGGGATCCATCCAATTATTTATGAGAAACACATCTAAGAAAGGGAGTTGGTTATCTAACTCAAGCTCCATGGTAAAGGTGATGGAAGGATAAATTCTATTGAGGTGGGAAATGAACGCATCAATCCTATCAGGACCATGGGGCCAACACACATTGGTTTCATCTACATATCGCTTCCACCACCTTGGTTTAAAAGGGAAGGACAAGAGATTTGTCTCTTCAAAATTTTCCATGAAGAGGTTAGTTATGACAAGAGATAGAGGGGAACCCATCGCTGCCCCTTCAACTTGTTCATAGATGAAACCTTGGAAGGATAAAAATGTTGACCTCAAGCATAATTCTACTAAGGATGTGATCTCAAAATTTATCTTCAATCCCACAATCTCAATAGCATCGAGATTGGGAACCTTAGTGAAAAGGGACACCACATAAAAACTTACTAATATGTCATTGTTGTCAAGATGGGCATCCTTAATAAACTGAAAAAAATGGCAAGAGTATTTGACAAAAAAGGAAGATTGACCAATGAGAGTGGAGATGAGTTTGGAGAGAAAGGAGGCAAGCTTGTAGGTAGGAGAGCCAGTGGTATCCACAATTAGCCTCAAAGGAATGCCAACTTTGTGCATTTTAGGGACCCCATAAATGTGAGGAGTCACTTCTTTGGAGACCTATTGTGGATTATGAGAATCTTAGAGCAAGGATTACAAGAGAGGATCATGTAGTTGCTCGAGCCAGATAAAAGAGATTGCATTTTTTCAATATAGTCATGCTTGTCCAAGATGACAGTGGAATTGCCCTTATCATCCTTAGAAGTAATTAAATCATTATTCCTAATTAGTTTATTGAAGGCCATAGTTTCATCCTTTGGGATGTTACATCTTGGAGGCTTAGCGTGTCTAAGAGCTACAATACAGTCTTTCCTTACCTCTTTAGCTAAATGCGAAGGAAGGGAGATCTTATCACATTTGTGATGAGGACAACTTAGGCCATGAGCTCGACCATCTCTATCAAATCTTCAGGTTGACTGGTTATTCATCCAACCAAATCTCTAGAGCCCTTATCAAAGCCAATTCTTGTTTCCTTTCCCATCTTGTTCTTCCTCTCATTCATCTGGTGGATCCTCCTAGCATTGTCTTTTTGTACATAGAAGGTATCTCTCACAAGCTATCCAAAATCCTGTCCAAGAAAAAATTTATTGTTCCTTTAAACCCCTCGTCTTGGTGAGAAACCACATCCTGTCTCTCAAACACCACAAGGAAATCCTCTCAGAGTATGGGGTTTACAAGGTGACTTGTTCTTGTGGCACTCCTTATATTGGTGAAACAAGTCATTCTGTTAACACCATAATCAAGGAGCATAGTGTCGACATTAGACATGAACAGGTCTTCAAGTCTGCCCTAGTTGAGCACTCCTCGGCTACCAAGCACCATATTTGTCTAGAAAGCACTGAAGTTATTTCCAAAGAAGATAATTTCTTCAGGAGAAAACATAAAGAATCCATTGAGATTAACAACCACCCCTCCAATATAAATTGTGATGAAGGGTGGAGTTTAAGCATTGCATGGCAACCATTTCTTTTTAGTATTAGGAACCCAAATAACCACCCCCCTCCTTGACTACTCTCATTTTGTGTGTTCCTCGTGCCTTCTCTCTTTTTTCATGGTCCTTCCTTCTGCCTTCCTTCCTTAGTCATGCTCTTTTGGATTTGGTTCTTGGCTCTTGGCTCCTTGTCCTTGTCTCCTTTGTGTTGGGCTCCCTCTTTGTGGTTTAAGCTCTCTTCTTGTGGGGAGCCCTCTCCCTTCCTCCTTGTAGCCTCTTTGTGGCATTGTCTAGTGTGTTTGAGTTGTGCCTTGGCTTTGGTATCTTCCATGCCCCTTTCTGATGGCTCTTTTGAGTCAGTTTGACTTGTGTAACTTGGTATGCATATAGATTAACTTTTCTTTTTATTATTTCCCTTATACGGTTGCATATAAATATGCTTTCCATATATGTATATATATACACTTATGTTTGGTTTGTTTTGATTTTCTTTTTCATTCATATGTTGTTGTGTTTATTTTCTTGTTATTTATTTTCCTTGTTATTATTGGCTTGCAATTATCTATTTATTTATTTATTAATTTTGCTTGGTCTTTCTCACAGAATTTATTTTTAAATATTTTTGGTGTGTGTGTGTGTGTGTGTATGCTTCATATTTTTTTTAGATTTTCTTGTCTTTATAGTTTTGTCTCTTTTAGGTTTTTTTAGTCTTTTTCCTTTGTTCCTTTTTGTGTTTCTCTCCTTTTTGTGCCACTTGGCATTCTCCCCTTCATCCTCTCTTCCTCCTCGCACATCCCTCTTCCTCTTTTTAGCTTGTTGGGTCTACTACTGATCTTATTTTCTCCTTGTGTTCTCTCTCATCCTAATGATGGATCACAGAGTGTGATCTGAAACGTTGATGCAAAAAAACTTACACAATCAAATCCAAAAGAGACATTTACAATTGATCTCATGGATTGTGGAAATCTACTAGCTCTCATCTTCAACAATGTCAAATTTCACTTAGTATTAACTTATAGCATTTTAATAGCATTGACTTATATAACTTCAACTTTGACTTTTGTCCTATTCAAGAATATTTAACCTCCAATTATCAAAAGGAGCACACAACCTTCATTTTATTCCCCTACAACTTGAAACAAGTGATGCACGAAAAAGCTAGCATGCAGCCAAAAACTACAAATAGGACTAGAGAAAACTCCATCCCCAACCCCAAAAATAGAAACCATTAGGACTTACCTTTAGAAATACCCTTGTGATAATGAAGGGTCATATCAAAAGAGGGCATAGACGTCTTGGATTTCTTCCCCTTCACAGAAAACCATCCCTCTTCCACCTTAGCAGCCACATTCTTCCAAGCCAACAAATCCAAAGCTAGAATCCAACACCCTGAGAGGGAAGACCAGCAACACTCACAGGGGAACTAGAGATAGGGCCAACAACATCTTGGGAGAGAGGGCCAGCAACAACTTGAGACATAGCACCAGCAACTATCCTCTAAGAAAGTAAAGCACAACCACCAGAGATGAGAGACCTATCGCAAGCAACAACATTCTCATCAACTTGGGAGACAATGCTAGCAAAGCCATTGTTCTCCATTATAGGCAAAGAACAAACAACATGGATGAAATCTTTGACACAAGCAACAGAACCCTAAATCACATTCCTGCAAACATCTAGGGAATCCACAGGAGGAACTGACAAATGATTGTCCCTGGCAACCCCCCATCAGAAATCGAAATAGACTGAGAAGGAGTCAAAAGAACATGAGAGTTCGTAGCAACCACATGTGAGAAGCTCCTTTGAGTTTTAGATTTTTTCAATACCATATAGTGTTGAACAGAAGCTCCATCCCACCACGATGCAGACAATTTATTTTTCTCCAAATCACATTGAGCAGTCGCATGACATGTTTTATGATTTTTTCCTAGGGTTGACAAAAGGAACTGGGGAGTTGTAAACTAAAGATTATCCAACAAGAAGACAATTTAGTTTTGGAAGGTGGCAAATTTGAGTTTAAATGATTAAATCACTATTTTGATCATCCATGTGGCATCTTATTGCTAATAAGATTAAGGCAATATCTTGTGTGGTCATGGAATATGAACATAAATGTAGGTCATTTCAAAACAAAAATCATTTTCTAAAATAGTTGGGCAATAAATTAGGGTACCAATTAGGTATACCTAAAGTGATTTCAAAAAGAAAACAAAAGGGTTATTTTTCCTCTCAAGTAGGTAATGAGGCAAAGAATAGGTTGAAGGGCAAAGGAGGTCAACCATCTAAAGCTAAATAATAGGGAAGAATAGGAGAAAAAATAGTAGAATGTTGTTGTATGGAGCCTAATCAGACTCAGAGGTTAATTTTTCCCTACTTTTATCGGTGTGATTCCTCCCCTCCCCAGTTTTTGTACAGGGTTTAGGGGCAACACCCACAAGATGGGGTCAAGGGGCAGCGCCCTTGGTGTTCTCCCTATCACAATACAAGGCAGGGTTGAGGGGTAGCTCTTTGTGAAGCCAAAAATGACTTTTAGAATTTTATAAAGGCATTGGGTGTAATTTTTCTATTGGTTGACATATTCTAACCCTAATTTTGTAACCGACATAAGGCTTGATAAAATGGATTAGGGTTATGGTTTTTCATATGAGAATTTGGTAGCTTCTTGCAGCCATATTGAGTTGCAAGGGATTGCAAATTGTAATCGGCTAGAAATTATTGGATAATAATATTGGACTCTATGTTTGGTGGATGTAGCCCAAGATTGGGTGAACCACGTTAAATTTTGTCTTATCTCTATGTGTGTTTTTTTTTGTTTTTTTTTTATTGATCGAGTTTGTGTCTTAACTATTGGATATTTGTCTTCTAAGCCTATCATAGAACCTAGAAACAAAAAAATCACTCATCTTTTTTGGTAGAGTGCCATATTATGTCATTTTCTATTGTCTTGTGATTTCTTTTAGAATTTCAATAAGCTTTGTTGCCAACGTGAGTGATATTTACCTTTAGGTGATTATTCAATTGACTTCATTACCTAAACTACATCAAATGGCATCAATGCAAAAAAAATTCTTACTAGGTGTATATTTGAAACTCTAATAGATTTCTTTTAAGTGTGGATTCATGTAACTATAAAAAGTTATAAGAGCCAAATATCAAAAGGTATCAAATAAAGCTTGTTGGAATTATTATCATTGATGTCAAAGAATTTTGTTGTTGTCGCTAATGTCAAAGGAGAATGTTTCATAATCTTATCACTATCATAAGACACCTTATTGTTGAAGCAAATCATGAGCAAAAATATTAGCAAGAAATGAAGGAATCATTTGGCCAAGTTCCTTTTTTTTGGCCAATCCTAGGTAAGTTAAATGTCAAATAAATAAATCTTATTTATTAGGCTGATCTTCTTGATATGAGTGGCCATCTTGGGAAAATTAAATTAAATAAATAAAATCTTATCATGACCAACCTAGTTGAAGAGTTGTATCTCTTGGGTGAAGAGGTATTATTGCAAGGAATAAATAGAAGAAGTTTTGAGGATCAAAAGGAAAGCAATTAATGAATATCTTTGTTATTCATAGAAGATTTAAGAGCAGAATTACATCAGGCTTCATGAGCAAACATATAATAAGTTTGTGAGAAAATTTAAGGAGATCTATAGCAAAAATCTTGTGGAAACTTTATAGCATACTTAGAGAAGTTGTAGAGGTGAATCATACTAACATATTAAGGAAATATTTATCAGTCCAATGAGGCAATTCATATCAGCATTTGATCACATATATAAGACAATCTTCAAGTAGCCATTATTGTTTATAGCATATTTAAAGCAAAGATGAAGGGAGAATTTGGATCAAAAAATGCAACATTTTGGAGCAAACTTTATTGTAGACTTTGAGCAAAGATATAAGTTAGATTTATAAAGATAAGGTGAACTTGAGCAAAGATATAAGGTAGATTTGGAGAAAAGAACGAGGTAGATTTGGAATAGAAATAAGTGAAGTTATGGAGCACATATTGGAGAGGTTCATGCCTTCCAATTCATAAGAGATTGGTGTCTTGTTGAGTTGGTGTTCATTTGTTATGTAATGACTGCAAGGTGTTCCAAAACTTTATGTTTTGTGACATGTGTAGGTTGGCCTAAATATGATGATGAAATTCCAAGAGAATGAAATTCATTATGATTCCTATTAAGGTCACTTTGGCTCCATACTATCTCATAGTTAATTAAGTTTGATGTCGCGAGAAATGGAAAGGTTACACAAACTTCACCTAATTAACTAAGTATTGATTGCTCTTAATTGTGAACTTTTAGTGACAATAGCCTTTTGTAGACTAATTCAAAGCAACTAAAATATGTATATTTTGGGAATGAGATATTTTTGAACTCGAGTTTTGTATCATGAGCCAACTTGAGTTTATATATTGAAATGTAGTAAGGTTCATTGAGATGCTCCTACATCAAATCAAAAAATTAGACTTATGTAAATGGGAAGCCCATTTTTTTAATCTTCAAATGTTTAAAATTAATTTATGAAGCTACTACATAAATTCCAAGAAAATAATTCTATTAGGAACGCATAGTTTTTAGGCATTTTCATAGCTCCATAACCCTAATGATTGTACGGTTTTCATGTAGGAACTAATCTCCCCGTTTACAATTGTTCTTTGTATCTTCCTAGACTACAATAGCCTTAAAATTCTTGAAACTTAAAGATAACATTGGCCTCACATATCCCAACTTCTTTGATATAAGAGTTGCAAAATTATCTTCAAAAATACAATAATGAGAGTTTAGATTATGCCCTATTCAAATCTATTTTCCATAATTGCATCATCTCAATTCTCTAATCATGTATTTCCTCTTGCATATATTTTGTCAAAATATTCACATGGGCATTTTAAATATGTTACCTATTCCCATAACGTGGTATATGCCCTAGTGTGTCCTTTGAATAACCTTCAAATTTATTGGTCCAAAGCCTTGAGTTCATCTGCAAGGATTAGTTCAAGTTTGCAATCATCCCCTTTGATTTTGTATTGTGACTTCACTTGGCATTGTAGCTTAGCCAATCCTTATTGTGTTATATGGCCAAGGTGTCTAGAATTTTTGTTTCCTCTACACTAGGATTTAAATGGAACACAAACTAGAATTACTACCTATTTACAAAACCAATGAAAAATGTATTTCCTTCAAAATCCTTCACAGTATGGGTTTAGAGTAGTCCATTCTAATAGTCCACTCAACAAGCTCACAATGTACAAAGCAACTTGGTAGAACCACCTTCCCCGAGTTGAATCTTCAAGCATTGGACAGGTGAAGTCTTCAAATGACTTTTTGAAAAATGTTTTGAATAACTCGCGAACACTTATATAGGTCAAAGGGTTCACATGGAAGCATTTCAATAAGATCTTGGCTAGGGTTACCATTAGATGAAGTTTTAGACAAGAATCAACTAGGAAAAACTAGAAATTAAGGTAAGTTAGGGATTAAGTTCCAAACCCACCAAGTACATGGTCTTGACACATTCGACACATCATTGTAGAAAAAATAATATAGGCCTCAAGAATTTTAAAACCTAAAACCCTACCTAATTTGATGATAGCTTTAAAACTAAATAGTCATATAAACAAATGAAATAAGGAGTTAATATATGCACATATCTATGATAAAGGAACTTCAACCTATGTTTAAAACTTGTAGCCATTGAGTATAATCTACAGATTGACCACAGCAAAACTTTTCTCTACAATCGCTAAGCTGATTTAGAATCAACTATTTTGTACCAATGACCACCTTCACTTGTAACAATGATGTTCCAACAAATTCTCTATCTTGATCGTTAACAATTTCAAATCAGGGGATATTGTAGGATGTAGAAAAGCCAAAGGCCTTAAGGTCTGCAATGTGTTTCAATATGGAAAGGACCTTCGAATTTATATGTTCATTAATGGCATCACTAGTGAGGATGCAAAAAATGATGCCCAATTTATGCCAATTGAACCTTTTGAAGAGAGTATGTACTAGTTGTTCATCAAATAGCTTTTATTTTAAATCAATGGCATCGCACAATTATGCTAAGTGGAAAATTGTAGGATGCTTTGACTCGTCAAGATCTAGCCTCTCATGTCGACTTCATAGCTTGTGAATTTCCATCAAAATGTGTGATAAACCCCATGATTTGTTACGAGAAAACATAATGCACCACACACTTTTCGATCTGGTGGTTGCATATTCACAAAAGATAGAGAAAAGATGAACAAAGGATTAACCGACAAACCAAAGCATTCACGCTTGTTTCATTAATGTCAAGAAATATATATGGCACGTGACTTCCCAACTCTCTTCATGGAAGAAATGAGGGGTCGCTTGTGACCTTTGACCTTACAGTCTGGGTATGTTTCTCAATACTCACCAGTTCGTTCAAAATTGTCAATCAATTCCTAATAATGCAGGTAAATTAGCGGCAAATTTATTCTGCTTTCCACCCAATATGACGGCCAATTTAGTCTGCTTTCCACCTAACACTTTCCACCCAATGTAGCGGCCCTCGAAACATAACCAATAAAATTTGGCATGGGCTATAAAATTGTTCTCTGCCTTAAATGTGGGGAAAACGAATGATAATATTGAAGATATTCAATCTGCAGATGTATATATGAAACAAGTTCGGCATTCGGATTATGGCTAGTGATAACAATCTAAGAGGTGATTCCAGGTACAATTTGAATTATTTATTCACTTGCCAGACTTTAAAAATCTATAGAATCATATACGGGTACGTTAACAAAGATCTCACAAACTTCACTTTTGCTTCAGTTACTTTTTGATAACAAAGTAGTCAATGGATAAATTTGATATTCTCAGTGCCTAGTAGTTTTTGTACGATCACCAATTTTGCAATCCATTTTCGTTGTTATTTTTGGGTGAAGTTGTCCATTGAAATTCTTGCATGGCCTATCTAAAACACGTTGTGTAGGAGGTTGTATTGCCATTGTGCTTTTGTAGAAATTCATATAAAGTTAAACACAATCCTGTGGCAGATAAAATCCTCAACGATCATGACATATTCATTGATTGTGAACCTAATTTTGAGCTCAAAATTTATGTTAAGATGAAATGATGTGTGCAGGAAAAACTGTTTCTGAACATGGATTAGAGTGTTGCATAGTCCCCCTGATTGATAAAATCTGAAAATTAAAATTCTCAAATCTCTGTCGGCACAAGAATCCAACTCGCATCTGCTAACCATATGATTAAACCAGAGCAGCAATAGAGACCAAAACAAAGATACATGTAGTTCAAATCTGTGTTTTTTGACATTAATAGCTCACCTCTCACGTTTTCAGATTATTATGCAGTCAAGTGAGTGTCGGGTGCCAAAATTTGGTCCTCCTCGTAGACAGCGTAATAAGAAAATAAAGGAAATAGAACCAGAATTGACACTAGTCAACGATTGTTAAATGTGCTCAAACCTAATTTACCAAGACTGTCTACACCAAAACAAAGGCACCGAGAAATAAGATGAACATTGCATTTCACAAGGGCGTGTTTGACTCTCTTAATTTACAAGATAATTATTATTGCATTGACAATATGGCTATGACATAAGTTAACTTGGAATTTATGACACTACGTGTACTTGTAATTATAACAACATACTAAATGCTAGCATTGGCCCCTTTAGGGTTACTTTTGAGCACAGTTGCCAGAAACCCCTCTGTCCCTCCTCCGGCGCAAATCCCCGTATCCAATTTGGAAACGTATTCAATACTGCCCAGATACACGTAGAATATTGTACCCATGTCTGCCTAAAAAACCTTGACTTTCCAACTGTGCCGAATACTATGTGATTTGATTTTTTTAAAGATTTGACGTAAATCTTCCTTAATTAAAAAAAACTTCATTAATGCAATTTTTTTTTAAAAGTTGGTATAAACAAAATGTACACCAAATGAGAAAGACAAATAAAATGTATTTCTATTTCAACAACCCATTTTTTTGGGTTATCTTCTAATGCAACTATACTATTTTTGCATATTGTAAAGTGTTAAATTAACTTATAAATATTTATGTAGCATCTATGTGTCAATATTGCTTTTGAAGTAATGAAAATCTCCTCTAACAACTTAGAAAACTGTGTTAAATATATGTGTATGTGTTTTTTATTAATGCCGTATCCAGCCGTATCCATATTGGGGTTCTTAAAAAATGGTCATATCCGTACCCAGTACCGTATCTGTATTTGTATCCATATCCGTATCCATGCAACTTTGTTTTTGAGGCATCCCTGGAACCTATAGTTACTATTCCAAATGTTCTTGTGAAACATGAACCATAAGCCTTTCTAGGAGTTGATTTGTATATACAAATGTCCACGCCCAAGATCTTCCCAAATTTATTTTCAGAAGATTACTATCTTGAAAATTATTTCTGATAGACTGATTGATAGTCAAAAACGTAGATTTGTTTTAAACACTTGGAAAAAAAAATTAAAAAATACATCAAAGTAGAGTTACAAGTATGCAACTTCTATAGAAACCGAGAGTGACAACCATCCTACATTTAAAATAAGATTGCAGAGCAACTTGCATGCACTGCTATTCAACTCATCTAAGACACCTCTCCTAGCTGCCACACTGTATTAGTTTTTATAAAATTCAAGTGAATCTCAGTCTAAACAAACCAAATCTTGATAATTGGGTGCATGCTACAAAAATGTAGTTTGTGTTTATTATAAACTGTGACCGGACTATGAATCATTATTAGTAGAATTATCTGTGATAGCACATCTCAACACAATATTGCATTGGTACTTTTGTCATATGGATAGAATATACAAATCAACAGCAATCTACAATTCTATATAACATCATTATGAAAATAGAAGAGAAAGTTTTCACTTTTTCATGAAAATAACAAACATTTACAAAGTCAGTGGAAGAAATGCTTGAGAAGGAATGAATTGATGACGATGCTACAGAACAATATGTGGCAGACTGGCAGATCTAAAAGAGTAGCTTAGTCATTTTTCTTAATCGCCATGTATACCCCGCTTTGATTCAGCAATATGAAAAGAAAATTTCCAAGCACTGTAGACTAAAGGATATATTTATCTATTCCAATCCCTCACATATGTTCCTCTGGAGCTCACTTGAGGCTTTTGTATAGATCATCAATAATTTCCTGGGGAAAGCAAATGTTAGAACTGAATTTGTTAGCAATCTAGTGCAGAACTGTATAACAACCTGCAAAATATAAACCTTACAATCGGAAATTGCTTTTACTCAAATTATAAACTCGTCCACAGGCTTTACTATATGGTATTATGTATGACACAAATGTTTAGTGAGAATAAATTGGTCGTACTAAGTTGGCGGAAAGATAAAAAAAGGGGTATAAAACAAAGATCATCTTCCCAGGTCAATCCCTTATAACTTAGCAAGGAATCCAGAAAATAAAATGATTCTGTGTGTATTTTTCTACCACATCAATACAAAAAATGCTTGCCCCTACCTTATAATATTTCAGTAGTTGTGGCCGCTTCTTTTTAAATGTTGGAGTAAGCAGATCTCTTTCCATATCAAATGGCAGAGGATCAAGATGTATAGCTTTCAAAAACTCAAAACCTTTCAGCTGAATTTGCAAAACAACATTGACAATTATTATTTCATACTAGTAGCTAAATGGAATGCCAAAGTACTTTATAAAAATGCAATCACAAGACTATACCTTGTTGTTTTTAGCTACTGCATTCAGTTCTGCCAAAATGTGTGCCTTTGCCTTTGGATTTTGGCACAATGCAGCAAAATCTCCAGTTTCTCCATTAGCTGTTGCCCAATTCTCAAGTGCTTGTTGATTGGGTGTAACAACAGCAACAAGAAAAGATTCGAAACTATTCCCATAAACCCATATCTGTATCAAGATTGCAGATCATGTGGATGTGACAAATCAATATTCTCTAATAGAATATATCTACATGAAAATCAGAAATTACAGTATACAATAGATATATCCATATAGTGGAATGGTATAGGATGAAAGAAATGAGAGAATAGGGTACCCATCCTCTTCACTATGCTTTTCACAAAATGATGGAAAAATAGGATACAAAAGAAATGTATCTACATGCCAAAATAATATGGAGAGAAAAATAAATTGGGACATTTTATGCCTCTCAAAGGTATCGAAAATAATTTCTTTTCAAATTGGCTAATTATGCACAATATTTTAAAATTAGATTTCTAATTAACAAATTCTTGAAAAAACTATTTGTAATTTTCCCCAGGAATAATGGTTCTTAAATATTTACCAAAATACATGTATAAGTAGTAAAATCATATCCTTCTCGCCATTCTCCTACGTAACATCAAAGTCTTATTTTTCACCCTAACAAGATTCCCCCTCTATTGCTAACTTCTAGAAGGATGCATTCCTCAAAATTTTCTCTGGCAACATGTTAATTCTGTCTTTCAATAGCCTGGTTGTTCTTCATCCTCATCTAGGTAAATCTACAGGTCAATTAAATTCATTTACAATGTTTTTATTGCTGTGCCATTCAATCATATCATGCTCAATGATTTTCTACTCAATTATGGGTTATGTCAGTACATGTATTCACATTTTAAGGTAATTTTGAAACTTTGGTGACAGAACATGCATATGGTACTAGGAATATTTAATCAATGCCTGAAAAAAGATGTCTTCAGGCCTATGTTTCATCAGAATAAGCTACTTGCACAAGATATGAGTAATATTAGCGAGCAATTTGCAGTGCAGAATTATATATCTAGTGGCATAAGTACAAGTTATGTAGATCAAAGAATATGGAAGAAACAATGTTTTCGTCGCTCATTTTGCTGCACAACCCGTTGCACATTGCTGTCTTGTTTTGACTTATGGAAATATGATTCATATTGTTAAAATTTTAGTTTATTTGTTGTCAAACTGCAGAAATAAAACATGCCATGCAATAGAATTATACTTCACAGTAGAAGGTGGAGCTGCCTAAGATCCAACTAAACCTAAAACCTAAAATTATACACACAATTTAAATTTATGCACACTGTACATGATTCAATAGAATTTTGCAAGTAAATGTTTAATTGACTATGTTTTACTGTTTATTCAAGTGCCAGATTGTTAACAGTCAAGCCCAGAAATGAGATTTGCAGATATAAAGGAAGATAAACAATCAAGCACAAACGATAAACTCAACTTTCAACTAACTAATGCAAAGATCTGTATTTGTTGTAAACAAAGGTTTAAAGGACAAATAAATCAAAGACTAGGAAATTGACATCAATAGGGAAAAATTAAATGCGTGAACATCACAAGATTCTGGTAAATAAATTGCTGAATGGCATGCAAAGTAATTAACTAATAAATAACAAGCATCAATGCAACGCTAGCAAAGTTACATAAAGTAAACTGCTCCAACAGAGGCTTTTCATCAACTCATTAATTCACTTTCTCAAAAATACATCATGTCGACTGCAACGTTCAAACGAAAAATTCTGCTGAAATTATGTGCTCAAAGCACTTATTTATAGTCTCTCAAAAAATAAATTATAGGGATAAAGTAATACTAAAATATTCCCAAAAATATTCTGTCTTAAGAATTCTATACTTTCTGCTGAAAAGAGGAAATAAAATATTTTGAAGATAATTAATTATTAAACAATACACTAAATACAATTAGCCTAATATAGGCTCTCCCATGCTTTGAACATTCCTTCCCTTTTAATATAGGCCAACCAGAATAGTGGAGAGACCATGATTTTTCCTTTGAATCATATTTGAAGTTAGCAGCCTAGATTCTAAGATTTGTGGATACCTTTAGTGGTTGGCTGTTTACAAGAAAATATCAACTTGAAACTTGTCATCCAATAGTAGAGTCCAGGGCCCTTCTATGTGTGTTTTATGTATTAAGGGCAATGAAACATCAAATCATATTCTACTTCATTGTAAATTTGCATAGGATATTTCGGTTTGGTACTTTTAAATTCCACTGGTATTCCTCAATAATGTATCCACTCGTATGAATTGCTCTGATTGCTCTCCAAAAAGAAACAAATGAAAGTATTGTAGATGAGTTCGTCATAGATAACATGGCTTACTGCAATAGAGGAACAAGTGGATTTTCTAGTTACAGTCCCATCTTCATTATCTCAGATTGTAGATGAAGAACAACATATTCTTCTCCAGTGTCATGTCCGTGGTGACAATATCATGTTTTTTGAGATCAAGGTGCTAGGTGGTCTGTTGTTGGTCAATGGATATCCCTATTGATGGTTCTGGCCTCCTCGTAATTAAAGGTGGCAATGGATATCCATTAATTTCAGTTTAAGTCAATTCTAGTTTTTTGTTGATTGTTTGGTCTGTATGGGCATACCTAACCCATCAGTGATGTTTTTTGTATAATATCATTGCAGAGATTTCATCTGTAAGCTTTGCTTTTAGTTAAAGTCTGTGTGATTATTGGATAGGTTGGGAAATTAGCAGTTTTCTCTGATTACATGCGAACAAAACAATGGTAAATCCAGTTTGGAGCTGTTTAGATTTATGGCTAGGAACCTATAATAATAAGCCCAGTTTATTCCGTTTAAAAATAGTTATTATTTGAATTTTACTTGTTCAGTAAACAATCTTCCTCGGTTTTCCGGCAAATGGAGTTCATTTACTCTTTTAGTGACATCCTCCTTTCTTTATGGAAGTGTACCAACCTAGTTCAATTGGAGTGACAAGAACCACATAAAGTTCATGCAACTATTAAAGCCTAAATGTTAGCTGCAAGAATAGTGTATCACATGTGAAGAAAAATAATGTAATATCTTATGTCACGAAACCTTGACTTATATTTTGAAGTCATCAGTTGTTCATTGGCGAATGAGTAAAGGTTGTGGTTCTTCGTATATGCCAAATGCTATTGTGATAAGGTTCTGTAAAGGTCTATTGTGGGAATGTTCAATGCACTTGCACAAATTTTCTCAAGAAACCTTCTTCCAATGAAGACAATCGTTCAGATTTAAGCTTTCAGTTTCAATTGTGCCCATAAGGTATAGGCAAAGTATGTTACCACATCAAAAAATGTCTTATGATTATGTATGGCATTTAGATTGATATGGTGTCTAGAAACCAAAAATTGAAAGTAATTTATATCTGATTACAAATTTCTATGATACCAAAAAATGTCTGGTAGATGGAACAATTGCAACAAGTAACCAAATGCAATCTTTAATCAGATTATTTCAACATTTTTAATGATGTAAGAGAACATACCGAATCAAGAAGAGAACACAGGCCATAGACATTCTCAAGATTTTCCACTGCAATATATTCTCCTTGCGAAAGCTTAAATATATTTTTCTTTCTATCAATGATTTTCAATGCTCCATCTGGCTGCCACTCCCCAACATCCCCTGGTACATCAAACCAACATTTTTACACTTTGAACAAAACTTTAGATTCATATATTATGCTATTCAACACTTTATCAAACAAAATATTACATCAACTATATCCAAGCAATCTTTTGCAAATTGTATTGTGAATGTAATAACTAGAGAAAACTAAAGACCCCAAGAAAACGCATTTACCTGTATGAAACCATCCATCAATCATAACTTCATTTGTAAGGTCATCACGCTTGTAATAACCAGAAAATAAGGTTTTGCCTCGTATGCAGACCTCTCCACGTGGCACTTGTGAAAGTGCATCATATCCCATATCAGGAACAGACTCAAGGCAGGCCTCAACATGTGGTACAGGTGGACCAACTGTACCAATCATTGAGATGACATTTGGAATTGAAACAAAACTTCCCGCACAAGTTTCTGTCAAACCTGATAACAGTAAAACAGATCACAACTGAGAAATAAATAAACATTGCTAAAAATTACTATTCAAATTAGACAATCCAAAAATGAAAATATATTAACAAGCCAGCAATTAATAGAAGCATGCACTTTTAACACTATACATTGGACGAACATCAGCAGGTTATAATGCATATCATGAGGTTTTCAACCTGTTAATATACAAAACTAGCAATATCTCATACATATACAATAGGTTGTATACAACAATGACATATCTGATGAGGAGGTGATGTATCTGATGACATATTGTGTTTCACCCACTTATTAAAACATGTTCATTTATGTGACTAGAAATTAAAGTAATTCTCCTAAATACAATAGCTGGTTGTTCCAAGGGCCACCAATGAAATCCCTTGAGTCATAAAAACATTCAAAAACTCATCCACTGCAGTATGGTGGGTTGTCTGATCCAAACTGTGGTGATCCTTACCAAATCTTCACAATAATAGTGCTCTCATAAATAAATATGCTTCTTATATGCTGCAATCAAGATGCATCACTATCCTTGTTTGCTTATGAAATTTTAATTCTAAAAACAAGAAATGTTTGATTCAATTTCCCATTTCCCTGATGGTATACAAATACTTACATGTTTCTTTTATGCTTATCACAACTTTTAATTATGAGCCCTATAATATCTTATGCTAGTCACATAACCATAGCATATCTTTGGATATGCGCAGATTTGGAATGCATCAAGTGTCAATGTGGTTCTGCATTCATATTTGCAACATTAAATATAGGATTGAAGGAATGAGCCCTTGCGAATTACAAGAAATCCCATGATCTCCTAAAAGTAATTTCGTTATTCTTGCTACAGTAAAAAGAGTGTAGCTCAGAAGCAATGAGGCCTAACCTCACACACCTATAGGGTTAATGTAGTGAAACTATCTAAGAGATATTGTTGATCCTACATGCAAGACCTTGTTTGGAACAATATTTTGATGCTCAAAGGTCACAAGAAGAGTGCAATAAGAAGCCATCAAGGCCCCATCATCTATGATCCTTCAAGGTCCAAGGTTTCACAAAATCAAGTATGAAAGGTCTGTAACATTTAGATCATATTATTCAATGGGCTTTGAGAGGTTAAAAACCTTAAGGTTATGTTCCTGAATGTATCGTGTTCTTTCTTTCTATAAAACAATTTTGGTATTGTGAGATTAACAATGACCCTTTATACCTTTAACCACCTATGCACTTGAGCTATAATCTTCAACCTTTTTTGAATGTGATGATGGTAAAAATCTACAGTTAAATTTTTCAGGTTTTAATGCGGGATGAGAATTTTAGACTTTCCTTTTGGAGATAATCTTGAAGATGTTGAATTTGATTGGTTGCCAAAAGTGCTTGTGGATGCTCAAAAATCTGCAAGCCCCTGAATTTGGAGTTTGATCCCACTCAGTGGCTTCACAAATACTTGTTATTGTAGAAATCAAAATCTCACCAGCCTAGTTACAACCACTGGAATAATGCCCCATTAGATGGTCACTGTATGTGCTTTAATATTTGAAAACTTGAGTGATCAGTTTAGCTGTTATTTATCATACATATTATCAACAATAATTCATTGATCATGGTGATTGTGTACCGTAAACAAAGTGATTGACTAACCCAAAAATTATCAATTGGGTAAATCATTGAATCAATATTTGACAATCACATAATATAACAAATGAGATTTGTTTGAGGTCAATAGAAGGAATGTGAAAAAGACCCGAGTAACAAATAGATTGAAACATATAAGAGTACTCAAAAACTTCTTGTTTGCAAGAAATAGTGGATTAAATTGATGAATCAGAACATCCATATCTAATCATACAAAAGCAAAACAAACAAAACCTGCTGCATGGCTCTAGAAAAGTGGTGATTTTCAAATTGTATTTAGTACTCACAGTGATGAAACAAAAAAAGGCAAATTGAGAAACAGTTGGCACATGAATTTATGAATAAATGGCAATAAGATGAAATAGTTACTGCCTCTACAAATATGGTAACATACTAAGGGGAAACAAATATTGTTGTACTAGGGGGATGAACTTCAATGGAAGTATAATGATTTGTCATATTAAAGGGCATATTCATCTTGGTGATTTTGACTCCAACTTAACAAGTGCATCTTATAGCTAAGTGTGACCAAAGTGATCAAGAAATGCTGAAAAGTAAAGAATGGGGCCAATGTATCAATTGAAGATCAATGTCATGGGCCTCCCTATTTGACTTTGCAGAACATGACTTTTTTTAGACTGCGGGAATTGGGTATAGCACCCCCTATAAACTGCAGTGCGCTGGGTAAACGTTTTAACATGACCGGTGATGCTAGCGCAACACATCCTCCAGTACCACGTGGGCTAGGGGGAACTAGACCTCGTGACCTCGTGCTTTACCCCAAGAAGCTCTCGCAATCGAGCTACGCCCCCAACCCCCTTGTAGAACTTGATTAATTGATTAATTGTTATGATAATAAATTATTGGTTATCTGATAGATGCTGAAATTGAAATTACTTGCAACTGTTATGTATGATCTAACGATTGATTGGTTTCCTTGGCAGTAAGGTCATATTCTTCTATTTGAAACAATATTCATCTCCAGCTGCACTAAGCATTATCCAAAAGAGTATCGGCATCTGGCACTCTTGTCCTTGGTTTTATTTTCTGGTTTTCTTCACCTTAGTCCTTGATCTCAGTTTTTCAACCTACTTTTTCTGCGTTTAATTTGTTTGTGTGATTGATATGAGTCAGCAGGTTATTATGTGAACTTTACAGCATTAGTAATGCTTTGTAAATAGAAATAAATAAATATATATAGAAATATATTGATTCTTTTTATATGTGTGTGCGCATACACGCGCGCACACACATAGATCAAATTATCTCAATTGATATATAACTGTGAGATTTTTAATCAGAATTTTGGATCACTATGATCAATCATTGAGATGAGGAAACACATAAATGATTTAGATTGCAGAACCAAGTCTGCAAAAGGGATGGGAGGAGAAAAGTGGGGCACACATAATGAGAGGAGTCAAAGGACACAAAATTACTGTGAAATAAAATCATGTAGGTAATATTAATAGTAATGCCTGACCCAATCTGCCACTTGGTTTATCCAATTGGAGGTAATAATAGTTTTAAACAACAAAATATATATATATATATATATATATATATATATATATATTAGTATTTAATCTATAAAAAATAAAATACCAAAACAAAATAGCATAGTTGCACTAATAGAAGACCTAGAAAAATTGATCGCCGAAATAGAAAAAAGAAAATTGCGGATATCTTTCTTATAAAAATAGAATTTGGTGGTGCTTTGGCATTGATCAGAAAATAACAAAAATGGCAGTGTATCTTTGTTGAGACATCATGTGCTTTGCAAGGTTTAAGAACTTTCTTTAGTCTGACAATTACGTCTCTTGCCCTTCATTACTGTGAAAAATGATCACATGCCAAGTAGCACAAGGATGACAAATAGACACCTTTAAATATAATTCACTGAGTTTACTGTACAAGTAAGCTAAAGAATCTGAGAAGTTGAAATTCAGTGCTTGGCTAGCTTTGAAGTATTCAATTATATCTGTGTTCCTAAAGTTTCCCACTTTTCAGCTTGACAGAAATATCTATCAGTAGTTATATATAATTGCAAATAAGAGTATGCTACATTATAAGGTCAAGCAAACATGTTAAAAGATGTTCTAGAGTTATGAGAAGAACACATACCATAGCCCTGAACCACATGGCAACAGGTAACGACGCGTAAAAATTCTTCAACATGTCTTGCAAGTGGTGCTGCTCCTGATAGGATTACACGGACACGTCCTCCAAGAGCTTGTTTTACCTAGAACAGTGAAAAGAAGGACCATCCAAATCTTTATAATACTACAAAGCCCACAAACAAATGAACCTCTTTCTGTATATCATGAAAGCAATTATAATAATATTACTGATATTTAAAGACCCTTTCACCAACTAACCTTGCTAAATACAAGTTTATCAGCAATTGGAGCAGCTTTCTCATGTTTCCACCCCTTCCGCATGTTATTGAGCTTGCTGTCAATTGTATTTCAAAAAATAATTGATTAAAAATTTGGAAACCTAGCAATCTAAAACTTAGTGGATATTATTGTCAACTGCCAAGAAACTAGAATCTTCATCATAATCAGAGAATGCCTTGTTATGTGATATAATCAAATTAGTCATTTGACATTATTATCCACAGGGATTGGAATATTTTCAAATCTTACTATTTATATGCAATCTCAAACACCTTTCTACTTAAAAACCCTCCAGCAGATATCTTCTGGTTTAACCCTGGCAACCAAGTGACATCAAGATGATAAAGAAAAATTATGTAGATGGTTCAAATGCACCATGAAAAGTAAGAATGCATGCATCTGGATGCAAATTTGCTCTAATTATTATGCATATGGGACCTGAATATATGCGATCAAAGACACGTGGAACGCCACAGAAAACTGTCGGCTTCAACTCTGCAATATCCTCAACCAAAAGCTTTGCATCCTGAACAGATAAACAACCATAAGCACTATACAGTTTATTTAAAAATGATGAGAGAGTAGAGAATCAAATGATATAGCACAATTTGTGTACCCCTCGGTAGAAGCCTATCGAAGCACTCTTTGATATGAAATATTCTTCAATCACCCGGTCAAAAATATGTGCTAGAGGAAGAAATGAGATATATACATCCTTCTCAGAGAGCTGCAAGGGGTTGCACAACATTATTGTACGAATCTATTAAAAAAATTGTCAATATCTCAAAGATATATTAATGCATATGAAGGTTCAAAGCATAAAGATACAATCACTATAAACATAAGCCATGTGAATTAAGACGCAACCTCTTCATCTTGACATCGAAGTAAATGATTAATTCCACTAACAAGAGTGACAATGTTCTCATTTGTTATTAGTACACCCTTGGGTTCTCCAGTTGTGCCACTGGTGTACATTATTGTGCAGATATCAGTCTTTTTCGGTGCTGAGAGA
Source organism: Chamaecyparis obtusa (assembly GCA_027943335.1). Lineage (NCBI taxonomy): Eukaryota > Viridiplantae > Streptophyta > Pinopsida > Cupressales > Cupressaceae > Chamaecyparis > Chamaecyparis obtusa. The sequence goes on along the minus strand of BSBK01006425.1, from coordinate 452,488 downwards.
GTAAAACTCTTTTTCTCACCCTGAAGAGACAGCAAAATTACAAATTCATGAGATACATATTTGCTTAAATTTATTAAAAAGCCATAAAACTCAAGGTATGACCATGATCAAAAAATTAACTAGTTGAAACATTGAAACAGTTAATTTGCCGATGCATTCAACTCAAAAAGAGTTCCCAATTCTTTTTGTGCTATGCTTTGACAAGCTATCCTCTCATTCAACAGATTCAGATCATAGCAAGTGGTTTCCGAGAATAATTTTTTTGTGCATAGTCCATGCTAAGTCCAATAGTTTTCAGAGAGAACAACACATAGACTAACAGACAGAGATATCAAATTACCCAGTGAGTTATATCAAACACATAGACTGAAGAGTAAATGTGAAAGAGAAATGAGGGCATGCCATTATACATTCAGAAATAAAAAATCACAGCAAATGTGGCTCGTCTAATCATCACAAACAGGATAGTATACATATGCATATGATAAAATATTGTGTATTCATGTGAGCCAAATTGTTATAGAAGATGGATTCCATAATGTGCAAATGATCAAGAAAATAACAAAAGTAAAACCAATTCACCATTAGAATTTTGAAAACACCTAATGAATGCACATATTGTGTTTGAAGTCACTCATCAGAAAGCTTTTATATGAAAAACTTTGGAACGTGTGGTGAACAAAACTAACAGAGTGCAAAGTGCATTTTGGGCACACAAATTTCTGCACTTTAATGTACAACAGATGGACCACCAGAAATATAAAATCAAAATGACAAATATGATTTGAAAAACTCCCAATAAATGCAAAGAAATAATATTTATAAATTTGTTATGATGTATAAGCATGTGTGAATTTGACATTATACAAATTATAATTTACCTTCAAGTCTGGACATATCAAATGATTATTGCAAAATTATGTTTATGATTTTGATTGACGATTAGTAACATGCATGGCATGTTTTGCCTTTAAATTCTGTGGTTATTTTCTGTTTCTGCTAACATGGCATGGTACCCTCATAATCTAGGGAAAGCAATTCATCAATAATTAGTCATACTCCCTTGAAGTCTCAAGCAAGCCTAGTTAAGACAAGATTTTTCTCTTTGTTAACAATTTTGGGAGATACATGTCCATTTTTCTTTCTAATATTATTTCTAAAGGTAACTCAAGCATGTCTCTGCAGCTGTTTTTGAAACTGATGAATTTAAAGGATTACATTTCTTCTAGTTGAGAGATGTCTTGACACACATCTCAAGTGCAAGAATTGCCCCCACAGATAACCGTGTCGAGACATCTCTAGTGAGAAACCATAAGATATCCTAAAAAAATATTAAGAAAAACAATAAATTTTGTCAGCAACACCAAAAAGGATGAGCTGCCCACCCCACACCTTCTAAAAGGCCCTGAATATTAAAAACAAATCCTGAACTTCAAATTTTTTGACCATTGGTTAAATTTTTTTAAAAGCCTGTTTTGAATTTTGTAATTTACAAATTTCTATGGATGTTTCCTAATATGCATTTGTGTTCCCCTCAACAAGAACGTATTTTTCTTTTTGAAGAACAGCATACCCATCCCCGTTACCATGTACCATAGTGAATATGCTCAATTATCACGAATTGGGTCACCCACAAATTATCATGAATACGCTCAATAAATGTACTTACGATTTATTTTTTATTCAAGCAAATGCCCAATTATGATACTATTCTTGCTAATTACTATAGATATCTTAAATAAATCTATTCAAAAGGCAGCATGAGAAATCAGTCTCAAAGTGCCTGTATTATATTTATGACATGAATACAAAATGGAAATTTATAATTTAATGAAAATAATTTAATAAATTATTACTTAAACAAGTTATTTTATTTTTCTATGTGAATATTAAAAATTTAAATGTTAATGACAAATATCTATTCAAACAAATGCTAACACACAAATAGATAAGTAACAGATGGAAAAAGGCTCAATGCTATTTTATCTACTTAAAAGTTATGTTATTTTATTTTAGAGCTATTCATTTACTACATAAATATGTGCACATATAATTTTTTTATTTAAGAATTATTTTAATTTATCAACATTGTTTACTTTACTTTTATTTGAAGAGCTGTTTTTTGGTAATACACTTGTTTTACATTTTTAACTTTTAATTTTCCTTTTGCAAAAGCCAAAATTCATTGTTTCAGTAATTATTTTTTACGATTTGCCGTTGTGTTACTACCCTTGGTTCGGGCCAAGTTTAACCCGGCTCTTTATTAATAAATAACACCTATTACAGATCAAAAAAAAAAAATTATTTTTTACGATTTTACTTTGCAAAGTGTAGTGAGCATAATTAGAAGCACAAACACTGCTATGAAGCATGGTTTTGAAGGATTTAGATTAAAGAGATCACTTAAAGCAACTGCTGTCTCCTGTCAAACAGAATAGCATAAACAGAGAATTATACTACAAATGGAAGCTTGTAAAGTCAATTTAGTGGTAATAGAATATAGGCCCCTATGCATGTACGGCTTGTATTCTATACAGAAAATGTAGTTTATTTTGACAAGTTTGAATAAAAACATTGGAATGAATCGTTAGCTTAATATTTTAAAATCACTGAGAGAACAACGATTTATGCATACAATATAATCTTATATTACTCCTTTAATAGTGCATACTATGTAATGAAATGATACAGGATCAAATAACTTCCTAAGACAATAAATAAGTTGAGAGGTAAACTGGGATGTACTAGTGAAAGAAAATCATTCCAACTGTATAATTTGGCTCCGTGCTTTTCAGCTTCTTCTCTCTGTGCATCTGAGATATTACCAAAGCTCACAAGTGCTGCAATTGAAGTTTGAAAACTGAAAATCAGAAATTACTTCAAAATATAAAGTTCTGTAATATTAAGAAAATATCAAGTTCAAATAATATATTATTAATTACAATGGAAGAACACTCACTCTTTAAACGGTCTACACATGCTGGCAAACTTTTTAAGATCTACAAAAAAAATCATGAGGATTATCAGCAAAGAGAAAGCCAGTACTGCCGAGATAAGAAAAGAAAATCTTAAGTCAACCAATACCATAATAAACAATGTTTTTGAACTCCTCGTTGCCAAAATAAATAATAATGGAATTAAATAAGCATAAACCCAAAACACATATTGCTGCACATTGCATAACAAGTCCATAGCAGTGGTAATGATCACAATTAAAAATTCAGAGTTGCCAGAAATTCAAAATCTGATTACAAAGCATCAAAGTTGTCATTACAGCAATTGACCAAGATATAATTAATCATTAGACAAATCAACTTTTTATTTCCAGCTGACTGAAGTTTTGTTTCTGTAAAGCCTACAGTAACACTGATATAAAACTCTCCCAAGGATCCACTAATTTCATTCCAACCACAGTTCCCAATGTAAACAATGGCTTCCTTCTCATGAATAACAAGCTTATGTGAAACAAGCGTAGGTAACTTAAAGAGTCAACTTCTCTTCTATAAACAAAATTTGCTAGTCGCAGAACTGTATAAAGCTTAAAATAGCAAAAAAGGATACTTCATAATACCATATGTTTGCAATAGTGCCTATCATTCCTATCATGTGACAACTTTCATCAAAGTGCTTTAAATGACACTAAGTTTTGTTAGTTGCGTACATTTACTAAGATCCTTGTAAACTCAGGCTAATGAGAATACTAATGATAAAACATGTGCAAACATTCAAAGATAGAAAATGAATGCAATGTTTCTTATCTTCTTCTATCCTATATCATACAACAAACTTATTTCATTATATCATAGGCACAAATAAAAACAAGCCAATGGGCTAAGATGTAGAGGCAAGCAATATATCACACTAAGCTTCTAATCAAAAGGAACCACAGTGGCAATACGGCAAAAGGGTATTATTTCATAACATTTGGCCAAAAAACAATGGGAATGGCACTGCCATATGTGTTTCAAACAGAAAAAAGAAAGAAACTTCTATGCATAAATGAGCTAGAAGAAATATAAATAACTTAATGGGCCACCTATCAATCTCCTACTAATAAGCATCCAAAAAAAGACTATTTCTAAAGAAATGTATAGTTGCATTTAAGCTCTGCCACATTTTCCCACCCGCAACATCAAGCTCCTCATCTCCATACAAGGAATGTCTATGGAAAATATCCATATTCCTCACCTAACAGAGAAATAGTTTTGGAATATGACAACATATTTCCTTGCCTAGCAGATTTCTTGCAGTAACTTTGTGCAGATCTTGACGTTGACAACCTGAAAGGCCTGTGTTCTTGCCAAATGATTTTAAAACTAACTACAGGATCTTACCTTCTTGTATCATCCCTGCATCAAGGAGATATGAGGTCAACCTTCTGGTGTATCTTTTGTTGAGAGGGATATCTATTAGTTTTCAGAGGATAATTTCTTGAAATTAGTTGTAACGCATTGTCAACTTCCCTTTTAAGAGAAAGCCATTTTGGATTTCAAATACTTTGTTGCTTCTTCAAAACTCTGTATCAGTGATAGCAATTTCATTATTAAGTCCCCCATTCAAGAGGAGCGGATAACTTATAATAGAAAAAGGATGTGGCCTTCAAGATGGTATTGTTTGCAGTCTAATTTGACCATAAAGTAGTGTTCCCCTCAATTCATAGAAAATTATCCTAATGCCTTGAGATATGCATTCACATTGTACTCCCAATAATTCATCAGGGCCCCATCAGAATGTCATACATAGATATAGAAAAGCTTTCTTCTTCATAAGAATTTTTACATATCCACAGGTCATGCATCTCCCTCTGGCTTACATGACTGGGAGATTTCTAACCACAACTAATAAGTGAAACAGTTAGGCTGCTCTACGCTTTCTTTGAGAAAGTTATGATAGATACCAGAATTGCTGATTTCTAGGTAGCTGACTGTAAGGTTCATTGAAATCTCCTTTATATATACATGTTTTCCATCAAACTGGCACTGCTTTTATACTTATGCTCTTTGGTGTTTTGGCCATCAATCTCTCTTAATCCGGATCTGCTCTTCTCCAGAATTATGTTCACAAATTGAATTGAATCACTACAGTTATTGTGAAAGGATGCTCACTGTTAATGATATTTGTACATGATTCCAAATCCTCTGCACTCCTTTTAATAATTTGTTGTGGCTCACTGGCAACTCCTGTTCAATATAGTAATTTCTGATTTCATAAATGGGATCAGGCATTCATTGACAATCTTGGGCTATATCTATAGGTTTAATCCACTGGTCCATCACACGCCTCTGTTCTTACTCTTCCTTATCCTTTATTATTATATTAGAGGCAACCTCCTTTCAAAAAGACTTTTAATCCCTTGACCACTTGCAACTCCAGAAACAGAAATCCCAAGCTCTCTTTTCATCGAGATGAATATTATACTTGAACTTCTTGTGTATTGCAACCTTCTCGATTTTTAGCGATGTTCTTTCCCCTCAGCCAATTCATTTCTTGGATTCTGTTTTTCTCCTCCGATACCTTCTCCCTCAATAGATAACTCCGGCAATCTCTCCAGTAGTACACAATCAACTTACATATGTGATTTCTACTTTGTATGATAATACTCCATTACTGAGTTGTTATGTACTCATGTGAGTTGACTTAAAGTGAGGTTATCTTGTCTAAGTTGTCGGTCTGGGTTTAGCAATTTGTCAATTTGAGTCATAAATTCCCAGTCCATGAAAATACATTAAAATGCTTCTGCCAGACAACTGTGTAGTATTTCTGGAATCAAAATAATCTTCAGTCTTCTACCAGTTTGCCAATTCCTTTTCCCCCAGTTTAGTGCGGCTCGGTTCAGCCATACAAGATATATAAGGCATTAAGAATTTATAAAAATACAATAAATTCAAAAAATATACAGAATTAATTTAATTAAATAAAGAACACTTTTCATTATTGATAATCCAATCTCAAATGTCAAAGACAGATACGGAAAACAAGCAACCTCAAGCAAGTAGGGTAGAGTGGTAGGAATATAGTTTTGTTTTTTCGTTTGTGTTTTGTGTACCATTAGTTAGTTAGTGAAATAAAAATCCCTCCTTCAGGTTAATGAGGCTTTTGATAAGTATTTTTGTATTTTATTCCTTTTTCATTTAAAAAGGATGGTTTATATCATTTTGCCACAGGTAATGTTGGGTTAGCCTGGGTTCAGACTAAGTTCATCCATGGTACCACCTGAGCTGTACCCACAGGCCCCAGGCAGTACCTGAGCCAGGATTCATACCCAGTACGAATCTAATCTGATTACACCTTGCATTTATTAAGGACCCAGTAACACAGCTTTAAATCTACTTAGTGCTATAAATGCATGCAAGTGTAAGGATGCAAAGGTCAACTTATTGTCTGTGCCGACTCTGTGGGCATGCTATGGACTGCCAAAGTAAATAGTATTTCAGATATACCTACTAAGGTAATGTTGAGCTGGAGCCCTCTATGAAAGGCCATTAACAACATTTCCAGATGTTTGAGTTGTCAAATAGAGAATTGCCCTCAACTATAATTAGCATTAATATTGAACAATATGATGCTCCTATGATCTAGCCATTACACAAGCATACTTTTAATTCTACTTAGTAACTTAAGTATCAAGTCATGCATAGAATGTGACTTTTGATTGTTTACATTAGATTTGAGAACATAATTGTTTTCTTTGTGGACAAGAATGACCAAGAATAATATAGTCAAGTTGCTCTGATATCTTGATTATTTTTTCTCTAGAGTGCTTTTAAGCTTACACCCTTTGAGTTATTCATAGAAAATATACAATATTACAATGTCCACAAAGGTATTGCAAAGGGTATGATGATGAATCATACAGGCTTCTAGAAGCAAACATGCTTTGATGCAACCTTTCTACAAATAATACAAAAAAGTGTTGATCATACATACCACAGGAATTTTTGCCTCGTGGATAATGGCAATTGAAATTTCAGCATGATTAATGATGAACTCAACTGCATCCGCACCTTCAACCAAATAAATAAAACACCAATAAAAATGGCTGTTATTATGGAACCATCTTGAAAAGACAAGTTAAAGCTAGAATAAAAATAGAATTGCAGAATTCATCATCAAGTAAATACTAAATTCTTAAAGCCACTGCCTGATCATGAGATACATAAATCCTGCTATAAATATTTAGTGTCAAAGTGGAGGTTGAAAAACTTATTATAAGGCAGAAATTAGCTTTAGACTAAGTTTATGAATAAATAGCTTCCAGGTCTAAATTATATTCCAATGATCATACCTAATAATATTTTTTGGCTTCCTCTCTGTCTCCACAGTTTCCATAATTCTTATATCCGTCCAACAACTTAACATAGCTAGAAGCATGGTGTTTTCAGATACCTATACCATGTTCCCTAATTCTATTTGAAGAGAACACATGTTCATACCAATATTAGAAATACTACTAGAGCAAGCACTTCAAAAGCACCTTTTCCAAGGTAAGATCAAAGTAACTATGGCATTTCTAAGGCTATGGCTAAGGCAAAGGTCACGTAATGTACAAAAACTTTCACTATTCTGTCTGTGGCACAACGAATGTTAAGTAAGGAAGTTTTACTATTTTGCACATCAATGTCTGTCCCAGGTACTCTTCTTCCTACTTTTGCATTCAAGAGGCCTAAAACTGTAGATAGTTAAAAATGCAGGACATTAAGAACAATCAAATTGTAGAACAGAAAATAAAGTGAATATGCAAATTAGTAATTACCAAAACAGACTTGTGTATAAAAATTCTGTAAAACCAATCTATATATCGGTTTTCATAAGTCAGTCCACTTTGTCAATATTTATTGTAGTTGGAAGCCAGGCTTGCATAGAGGAAGCAGTTAATGATGGGTAAAGGCCCTTTGTTACATTGCAGGTCAAACGTTGATATCATTCAAGCTCGCAACTTTGTCCTGCCTCATAGCTGGGGGAGAGATCTGATTGCAAACATTTTTCAAGAATAGCCTTGTATGAATGGCATTCAGAGCTTTCTCGCATTGCTCCACATTTTTACCCATTTGGTTCACACAAATTGTCCAAGAATCAACTCTTAGTTTGTTCATCCCCTCCTCATTCCCAAAGTTCTGCAAAAATCAGGAAATTATCTCAATTTAGAAAAAATTAATATTTTAAATCCATAGCTAGCTGGTGAGAGTCTACTTCCTGCTTTTCTTCTCTATTCTATGGAGATTCATCTTTGCTAGCACCCTTTTCGTTGTATCTTTCTCCACTTGAACCTCATATATGCCTTAACCTTAGTGTGATTGTTTATGTGATGTCTGAATCTGATTTGTGAGGGATCCCTATTTATATTTAGACCTCTGAAAATAAATCAATTTTTAAGATTCATTTCAGTGACAAGATCAACAACAATCTGAGGGCCCTTCGCCTGATTAGATTGAAAGAAGATTGTCTCATCCTTCAAATATATCATAAACAGATTTATGTAAATCTCAGAATGTAAGTTGATATAAATCTTGTATATCAATTTGGAATGTTCCAGACAATCATTTTGATGTCCTTGCCTAGTGCAGACAATATCTTGCACTAAGTGGGAATGTCTCCAGAATGTGTCATGGTTCATAATATCCTTAGTGTGAGTTATGGTGATATTTTGATTCTTTGGATGATGTTGGCATTTGTCATGTTTAAAACTGATTTGTGAAAGAACTGGCATTCAAATCCCGTGTTATAACAATCCGTCCTTTGATCTTTGTCTCCAATAATGTTGTCGGTTGCTTTGGATCGTAGTTAGTTCTTGAACAAGAACCTGGCCTTGATTGAGACCTTTATCACATATTTTATTTCAGGTTGCATCCGATTAGGCCTTCTGTTGTAACTCAAGACAAAAACCACCAAAAACTCTCATCATTATATGTCATATACACTTATAGTCATTCATAGTCCTTTTTCTAAACCATTGAATGCAAAATTCAGGGTGAAGTTCTGTCAAAGGTCTCTTCATTTTTTTGTGTCTGATTTTGAGGAAGCTTAAGATTCATAATAAATTTGGAATATGCAATACATTATCCAATAGAATTTCTTATCTTCATTAGAGAATTTTCTTACCAATATTTGCTTGGAAGAGGAGATAATCATACCCAAACAGAGAATGTGCAAGGATGATCCTCTGTTAGGGTACACTGGGGACTAATGCTTCACAAGGTGAAGCGATTCTTCAGAAACCATAATCCCCATAATAAAGTTTGGCCTTTATTGTGCTTTATAGGGTGAATCACCATTATCCCTTTGCCATTATTAAAATCATAAATTATCCTGGAAGCACTCAATATTCTTGTACCAATAGCACTGAGGGTTTTGGCCTTAGGAAGATCACCATGAATCAGCATATGATTGCTCGGTCATTCAACACTCAAATTTGTTGCTCCATTTCATCCATAAAGAATGAAAATTTTGCTTGAAGTCAAAAAAGGAATTCACCCAAGGTTCCCACAGACACACAAAGCCCATCCACATAGAGTCTTAACAATTCAATAGAATGACAATGTAGCAATGAGAGTAAAACAAAAAGCTTCTAAATGTAATTAACTCTACATTAATTGCATACAAATGGCTATGAGCATCCTATTTATATAGCAATCCAAGATGGGAGGTGCACTAGATGCAAGCGAATGGAAACTAGGTGTGAAGGTGCCACCTCATGGTAGTTGTGTACCATATACATTAAGACATGTTGACTTACAAGTACAACTGGCGTGTTGATATGCTATTCAAAGTGTACATAAAGTTTTAACTTCTTAAAAAACCTCTATTCCATTTTTTTCAATTTGCTGAGTCAGTGCCAAATCTGAGTCTCGCATGCACCTATGTTCACAGTATATTGACATATTAGGGTTGTAGCACACAACCTCATATTAGCTACAACTCAGATAGGTAGGCTGTAAGTTTGAATTTACCAACCCAAGTGCTATTAAGATGCATATATGTGTGGTTCATATCATTTCATTTACATCATGTGAGATATTGATCCATGTTGTGCTCTCTTATGAAAGATCTTTTGGAGTGCATTCTCATTTAACTTAACGATTGTTGTGCTGTGTAGCTCTGTCTAGAAAACAGAATCATTACAGAAAAATACATGACAGAATCTTTACTCATCTGAATTTCTGCCAACAGTATCTTTTATAAATATGGAATATGGAAAAGCACAAGAGGGAACATCCAAATTGGAATTATTCTGAAGATAGTACATACCAAGAGTATCATACAGAGGGACGCAATAAATGCCATGGGCATTACAAGCCTGTACAAACACAAAAAGTTAACATCAGCATGGACAAAGCAGGTAGACTCACCACAGCATGCAAAGAAAAATCAGACGGACAGCTATTTCTGAATTACTATTATCTTCTACAGGAGAATAATCACATCAGGAAATTCATATGTCTAGCAGAAGGCAGAACATGAGAGAACTGAATTTAATTTCGATGCATAACACTTTAGAATTTTATAAAATCTACACCATAGAGCCAAACAATATCTACCCTAGCAAACTATGAACACAACTAAACATGTCCTAATAAAATGCTCCAATAATAACATAATTGATTATACCTCCATGCTAACAATCCATTCAGGGCAGTTTACTCCATAAATCCCGCAGCGTCCTCCCTGAAGAGTAGAAGATTGAAATTTTAATACTTGAAATAAGATACCATGCATTTTCCCATATGGTATATAAAGAGAAAGAAAAAATATTAGTGAGGACGGGCAGAAGAATTGATTGATATATCCGACAAAAGACCTTTTGCATGTAAAGTTATGGGAACATCATTTGGATCCCGAATGTTTAGACTTGTGTGGCAGACAATTTATCTACCATACAAGGTGTTGTCCACAAGCAGAAATAGGTGAAATAGGTAAAGATGGTTAAAGAGTTGATAAACAAAGTAAACCCAAAAAAATTATGAACTACTAAATCAGCGTTCTCCCAAGATATGACCTATAACATTCAATGAGTTAATGAAAAGCTCACAATTCCAAATTCAAAAACTCTAATAAAAAGGAGAGGAACATTAATGTTTTCAAGAATAAAAACATGTAGGAATGTGGTAAAATGTGAAGTATAAATTACAACAAAAGAAAGATATAGAAATAGTTGCATCTTTCACTTACATGCTCAATGCCACAGCTCCGAAGAGCAGACCCAATTTTCAGAACCATGTTGTAAACTTCCTGGTATGTGATCCATTTGTATCGACCTGCCTGTGCCATCACATAAAATCATAACTCAGCAAGCAAAAAATCCTGACAATGAAATGCTACATACATGGGACTATATCTGAATTAGAGTATGATCAATTTACAGGAGAATGCACAAGCTCAACCAAAATTAATTATTCTAACCTTGCCATTTATGATCTCACGCTGTCCTAGCATTGGATTATGTGGATGCTTTTGCACGGCATGACTGTAGAAAGGCATTAGAAAATTTCAGAATTATTGTTCCACCTTAGCAAACTGGCCAAGTGACCTATACACCAATTATATCATTATCTAAAGAATGATAGAAACTAGAAATCAAAGGACAACAAACAAAACATAGGGAAATGGCATTAGCAACCAATGAATTCAATGTTGACAACCTTATTTTCAATAGAACATTACAACCTATTTATTTGAATTGAAGAACTTTCAACAAACAAGAGGTTGTGAAAACCAATCTTCCATCACCTATAGAATCAAGTTCATCAGAAGTAACCTTCCAATACAATTGAATAAGCAATTACAGTAAAATTCTTTCTGCTTAAAACCTCCATGCATTATTAAGTATCACACATTTTCAATGGCATGCCAATGAAACTAATGACAATAGTTGGAGGAGGGTAGAAGTAACTGAGTTTACACTAAACCAACTATTCTATTTTACCAGTATCCAACATATGCCAGTTTTAATTTTCTTCCAACAGTTTCTTTCAGTCAAACTACTAAAGAACAGGACATTCAGACCCACAAAAGTTGAAATCTACAATTTTTTCAAAATCTAATAAAGGGAAAAGTAGTTTCAGGACAAAAGACTCTCAGAGAAATGGAGTCATTCAACCAAAAACTTCATGGAGTATAATTTTGATGGAGCATCATAAGGAAATCTACAAGAACAGTAGAAGGGGCGTCGATTATTGGAATATGAAGGGAAATGTTTATTACTCAATACAACCTACTTAGGCAAGACATGCATTACCAATGCAGTTGAAGCAGCAACCTAGATAAAAAATACGAAGATTGTTATTGACTAGACAGTATAGAACATGAGAGTCTAAGGAGACCTGCCACTATAATTAATTGTGTATTGTGTGTTAACAAAAAAACAAAACCTCCAAGTTTCAACTTCAGGGAAAGATTTGATCAGATTAAATAGCAGATTTTCTAACAAACATTGGGGTTTGCCTACAAACGAAACTAAAGAATATGTTTTGGTTCCAAGATTTCAACAGCATGAATGAATGGTCCTAGGACATATTAGTACTTACGAATACAGATTAACCATGGTGCTAAAATTCACATAATCCATGTGACACAGTAATCAAAATGCACCATACCTTCCATCTATGCTAGGTACAACCAGAGAATAATCATACATTTGTTTATTATATTACTCCATTAACCCTAATAACAACAAAAAGTTTTGAATTTCAAGTTTCACCTCAAACTGCTCCTCCCAAAGTGTTTCTAACTATTACTTTCAATCTAAAGCAACATGGATTAAATTCATTACTTCCAAAATATTGATGCAAAAAACTGTAAAAGTTCATTTCCAAAAATTAATTTTCCCCATTGCAGTTTGATCAATCATCACACACAGATCACAGAATGTGCTCCAAAACATTGATGTAAAAATCGGTAATACATTTTTTACAAGTTTCCCTTCCTCTCAATTATCACAGACTGGAAGTCTCAAATCTCTATAATAGCCATTAATGTTCAATATGTCCTCTTAGTGCTTGACATCAAAACAAAACTAGCTGTCAGCCTTCAACAACTCGGCTCCACAATTTACAGTGCAGGTGCTAGAAATGGGAGATTTCTCTAAAAAGTTGAAAAACAAATTTGGAAAATAACCATAAAATCTTCATAAATAAAAAATTATTTCCATTAAAATGGTGGCAAATATCACAAACACTCCAGGCAAAGACAATATATCCTTGGCCTTGGTTACTTTGCTAAAATTTTATTTATTATTTAAGTTGTACACTAATTACATCTATTACATAATCTGATCAAACGGATAACCATGTTTCTCTTCCATTTATTGTTTTTAACTTTTACTAATCATTATCTTATTAAATTCATCTGTGTTGGAGATTGTTTTAGTCATTGATATTTAAAAATGGGCTAAATTTTTCATTTCTTCCCAGTTCATCAGTCTATTGAAAATGGTGCATCCCCTCAATTTCAATAACGAAATGCAGATGATTGACAACTTACCAGTTTTACTATATGAAATGTTTGGCAAATCCAGGAGATTAAAACCTACATTATATATTGTCCCCAAAAATAAACATAGATTTTCAGTAGTAAAAATGATTACCAGAATTTATGAACTTCTAAATATATTTATCTTTATACCATGTACCTTAACCTTGCCCTGTTTTTTTTTCAGATTTCATAACATATTAATATTATTTACAAACTATTAGATATTGTTATCGGGGCCAACATTAACAGAACTTTATCAGGCCAATTTTTCAGAATCATAAGGGCCTATGCTTAATGGTAAAGTGGTGCATTTGTAAAGAGGATGAATGAAATTTAAATATTTGATCTGTTTATTTTAACAACTACAATAAATAAATAAAAATTCTCTATCATAAATACTAACCAAAAAGCTCAAAATAGCATAAATAGAGAAAAAATAAATATCCCTGACCTAATAACAGATGCACACTTTGTGATACAAAATTTCAAATAACTAATTAAAATAAATGAAGTAAAATAAATTTCATGAAAAAATAAATAAATTTGTCAGTAGAAAATCAAATTGAAAAAAAAAAAGAAATAAAATTCTACTTCAAATACAAACAATTTTTCATGAACAATAGGAAAGCCACAGTAGTCCAAAACATGAAATTAAAAATTAAAAAAAAACAAAATCCCCACTAAAACATTAAGAACTCCTATCAAAATCAAAAAACAATTCACATCAGAAAAGCTCAGATGACAAAACAATTTATCTTATGCGGCAAATCGTGACTTGTTTTCATATCTCCATGAGACATGTTCGTACATGGCATTAATATGGACAAAGTTTAAAGGTTTGATCAGGCAAAAATTCAGACTATAACTGTGGATGTAACGTATCCAACAAGGGAGAACAACCCACGTAGAAATTCCACCAAAAAAATGAAAATTACAGGAAATCAACTAAATAACTTCCAATAAATGTCATTGCAAGGACTCCGCGAGTTATTATGCTGCCATCTATGTCGAAGGACGTCTTGTGTTGAATGACGAGGACATCCCAGAAGGAAAATTTATCATGAAAATGAAAAGCTACCTAATTAAAATATACATGATAAAGCCAGGAAAACAGCCCGTTTACGTACACAGAATAAAATTTATGGAGAAAACACGATCAACAACTGTCCCAATTGCGCAAAGGCGAATTAAAGACTTCTCGCAACTATTTATTTTCTAATTATTCATGGACAACAAGTTTGATGAAATTGAATTTCCTACTTGAAAATATCCCAGCAGCTCTCGATGCCAGCGACAGGTGCAGGATATCCGTCCTTACAATAACCAGAGCGGTATACAGCGCTTACAGAAGGCCTGCCATTGGCAGCTTGTTTAGCCTTTTCCACCTCTACGACGTACGACTCCATGATTTCTTACCTTAAAAACTGCAAATGAACGCAAATCGCTTCTTCAGTTGCCGTTTATACTTAATCTGCAAAAGCTCTTCTCATGAATTAGGCAAATTACGGTCTGAATATACAATCTTCACTTCATTTATTAGAATGCAGAAACGCAAAGGCATTAATTGAAGATCCTAATTTCCATTGCAGATATGCAGCTTACCAAATTTTCAGTAGATTTGTTGTTAGACGATAAATGTCGTGTAAAGTCGGAGAAAGCCCTAAGATTTGTTCAACCACATCTGGTGCTGACTTTTGGTGGATCTGAAATTTTCTTTCAAATTTGATTTTCATTTTTATATTTGAACCGTTTTACGAAAAAGTCGGCCACCTAAGCTGCTGTATTTAGAAAGCTAAAGAGTGGGCCCCGTGTTTTTTTCCAAGTCTCTACACATGTTTTGTTTTCTTCGGAATTTTATTTTAATAAATATCTGAGTTAGTCTCATTTGAATGCGCTTATTTCGTCACAATATTAAATTAACGGTAGTAAAAAATTTAAATCTTTCGTGAGTGTTTGAATTTATGATAGCTGCTTGAAAAGTTGTATTTAATGTACAGACAAAGTATCTTGAACTCTAACGCCGTAGTTATTTAATTTTTAATTAATTAAATTAATATTCATTAATTTTAAAATTCAATGTTTTGAAAAATTATTTGTTTTAAATTAACCAAAAATATTATAAATATGCATTCTTGATGGTTGATGTGATTGTATAATGGATTTATCTTTTTAAAGTATTTATATTAATTTTAAAAAAGTAGATATCAATAAGAATATTGTATTCTAAAGTTTTTTAAGAAAATAATAATGTATTTAAAAGTATGAAGCATTTGATTAAAGTGTTTCTAGAATTTAAAGAAAAAGGAAAAATTGAAAGTATCTTTTAAAACGTAGGTTATACCTAGTGGGAAACTATCTTTAAGAATTTTTGACATTTTTTAATTTCTTATCTTTGAATATGGATGCCACTTAGTCAAGTATTGAATCATACATTTCTTTCATTAACCTTCAAAAGTAAATTATGAGCTTTTTATTAAAAATAGTTTTTAAAAGGTTCAAAGTGTTATTACAAGTGTAAAGGAAAATTGTATGGAAGTTACTTTTGGTTAATTATGCATAGTAATATAGGTTAATTAAAGATAACTAGTTAGAAAGTGTAATTTATAAAATGTAAATTAAAAATAAATATAATGGAAGTTGATATCTAGAAGAAGATTTTGTGAGATGTATAGAAAATGATGTTACATTATCTTATGAAATTAGGTGTAAAAATTATTTTAAGAATCTTGAGACTTTCTCATTTTTTATATTTGAATTTGGATTCTATCTAGTTAAAATTATGAATTAATGAACTTATTTTTAATATTAAAAGCAATAAAATTAGAATGTTGATTCTTTTGACAAAACAGTGTGAAGTCAACTTCAACAGTCACTAAAAATCTATTTGTCATGATTAATTTTATAAATAAATTTTGAGTTTGCATAAAAATAAACTAAAAGGTTAGTACATTAAAGTGTTTTTTATATTAATAAGTGAAACAAGGGTGTTGTCCCTATAAACAACAATCCAAAGGGCGTAAAGTTAACAACATAAATAGTTGTAGCACACTATCAGCATACTAACATCAACACTAACCATCAACAATATAATAAAAATAAATGAAAGTTTTACCTCTAGAACTATAATCCAACGAGCTATCTAAACTAATAAAAGTCTTAACATAAGACCACCTAGGGCCATAGACAATATCTAAACTACAAAATGTCTTGACATAAGGTCGTTTAGGGCCATAAACAACATTAACAAAAAACACTGAAGGGAATTTATCCCTAGCTAACATCCTTGAATTTGTAGCCAGTTTGGTGGAGAATATTGGAGCAGTCTTCAATGAGGAACTTAAATGGTTCCTTGTAATTTCCTTCATCCTTACCATCAATTACCAGGATCTTCTTATGCAACATGCACAAGGAGGTGGTGGAGTTATACATTACCCTCATAGTGAATCAAGAAATACTCCCAAGTCTTCTTTCAAATTTAATGACCCTAGATTTTGACCTTCTCCAACTCATTAGTAGTAGTTTTGCAATCTGAATAAGTCTCATCCTACAAGATTTTATAGGTCCCTTATATTTTGGGTTTGTTCATCTCTTGTTTCTCTAACATCATGTCATATGTTCAAGATCAATTGGCCTTATTTTTATACTCTCTAAAATATGAGTAGAACTATCTTCAATCTTAGAGATTTCCCTTTCCTCCTCCACCTCCTTCCCTCCTGTTGAATTCCTCACTTTTCCTTTCCTCCTCATTATTCTCACTACCCTGCTCCTCATCTTCCTCAACATCATAGTCCACCAAGTTCTTCCTTTCTCTATAGAGTATGTAGCCAATCTATGTGACTACCTAGGGTTACTTTTATTTTTGCTAGTTTCTTCTCCTATCTCCTCTTCTTTGCTTACAATTTGCTAGATTGTCGATTTTGCCTTTTTTAGTAGAGAGGATGTGTGTTTTCCCCTTTTTTCTTACTAATGCTAAGAAGTGAGGCTTTGTATTTGAGGTTCCAAATCTTTTTTCAATCACCGGGGATGCAAGGGTTTTAGGAGTCCCAGGTTGGGAAACAATTTTAGTGACACCCGAATATCAGATACACTTTTTCTTGCTAAGGCTAGGGGTATCAATAACGTTGGTTAAGGGAGGAATGGTGAATTTTGGGGCTTCTTGTAGATTGATTTTCTTTGGGGGCACAAGACAAGGTGAAAATGGTAAAGATGGTAAATAAAACCTTGGTGGAGTGGGATGGGCTTTTTCCCTTTACTTTTAGCATTCTCAACCACTTCTTTAACAAAATATTCTAGGTAATTGAGGAGAAAAATGGAAAGGAAATAAGACTATGATTCTAAAATGATTAAGCAAAGGCATATGGTAAAAGTAATACACTATAAACCTACCTAGAAAGTGAAGTATTTCATTACCATTAAACTACCTAGTTTCTTGGGGACAATAATTGCTCCCTTTCAAAACCACCATGCAACTTAATCGGGCCATTGTTACCCCTAAAAAATTGGTTGAGGATGTCATTATAAAAAATGCAGCTTGTCTTCTTCCATTTCTAGCTTGTGCTTGATAGGCCAGTAGTTTGGTAAATAACCTCTTCATTCACTTCAAAGGATATATCACCCAATCTTACCCGTATATCCATCCGTAAGGTTGTAAACTACATGGAGAGGCCCTCTTCATAGTTATTGATACTTTCTATAAATTGTAAAATATTTCCTTCATAGCATATATGCTAGATTGTGGCATCATTTTTTAACTCTTAATATTTACTAGGCTCGATTTGAACCCTATCCAGGCCCATTTTGTCAATCTCAACAGTAGAAATTGATAGCCCTATGAAGGTTTTTGCCTTGCTATGATGCACAGTTATAAAGAAAATTATTTTAGATGACCAAGTAAAAGGGTAGGAATTACTATTATGTGTGCCAACTTCATCCTTATTACTTATTGTCCTTCTCATAATAGCTCGCTTGTACAAATAATATCTTTCTTTACAAGTAAAAAAAATGGGTCAAATTTCCATATCCTATACAAACTTTCCCTATTTAAAAATGCTTAGATATTTTTTCACCTTCATCTCATCTTGATGCCATCTTACCATTAGGACATGCCCTACCAAATGTCCACATGCCTCCCGCCTTTCTAGATGTGTGTCATGTGCAAACTCCTCTACATAAGTGTACCACCCTTCTATTCCTTTTTACCTTGTCACCCATTTCAAATTCCTAACAATGTTGGAATTTTTCTAAGTTTTTGTGAAATGTTGTCATTGTTGCACTTGTTCAATGCTAAAAATATACAAAACAAGATATACCATAAACATAAATTTGTAATCCCCATTTTTATTATGATTTATTGTACTCTCTCCCTTTAGAAGAGTTATCACATGAGGTGGGACGCAATCAATATTTCACCAACATCTAAGACATTCAATTTCAATGCAAAGTTGTCATTGTGTCAACTACCATATTGTTTTCTCTATAGGAATGGTCAATAACAAACAAATCAAGCCCAAGATTGAGTTTTCTAATATCCCCAATAAATCCTTATATGGACCAATTGGCTTTGGTAAGGCCTTTAACTACTTTAATGATCAGCTTTGAGTCCCCTTCTATAACCAAAACCTTTTATACCAAGTGAAAGCGTAAACTTAATGCCCCATAATAGGGTCATCCCCTCCACCTGGTTATTAGTATAACCATTTGAATTACTAGTAAAAGAAACAATCATTCCCAAGTTTTTGAACCCTATGACACCACCTATAGTAGTCTTTTCCCTCTTTGCAACTCCATCAAAGTTCAGCTTATGCCAACCTAGGTTTGGTAGTTTACATATGGTGTTCCTCCTCACCATCTTTTGGAGTTGTCAAACCTAGCATAGGTGATGGATAACTCTCAAATTGTTTTTGTCTTATCATCAACAGAGATGGGGGATAGGATGGGCACTTTTAGTTAGTTATATAACTGATAATTTGATAGTTTGTAATTCTTTAATTAGAAAAATAAATATAATAATATTTGGTGTTTTGAGAAAGATTGGGAACCTTGCCAAATGTATGTTTAGAAAATAATGGATCTCTACATTGTAAATCTTATGTGTTAGATGTATGAAAATTTATTTAAGAATCTTAGGACGTTTTCATTTCTTAAATCTCAAGTTAGAATTTACTTGATTGAAATTTTGGATTATTAGATCTATTTATCATCTTTAATTTTAAAAGAAAATTATAATTTTACAATAAAAATGGTTTTTTAAAGGGTTAGTAGTAAGTGTTGTGCATAAGTATAAATGAAAATAAGAATGTGATTTTGGTTAATTTAGGTTAGTTAAATATAGTTAGTTGAATCAATATTATTTAACAATTACATTAGGAAAAATTATGTAGTGAAAGGTGGTATTTAAAGGAAGATTGGGAACCTTGTAAGACACACGATTAGAAAATTATGCTTTTCTATCTTGTCAAATCTTGTGAGATTGTGTGGATTAAATTGTATTTAAGACTTGGTATTTTTTGTTTGTAATCCTTGAACTTGCACTCCACTCACTTGAACTATGGGATCATTGAATTTGTTTCTCGTAATTACTTTTGAAAACAAATTATGGGTTTTGCACTAGAAATGACTTTCTAAAGAGATAGTATTGGAGGTTTTTTCATATTAAAAGCAACATAAACAATGGTGTTGCCCGATAATACATATCCTAGAGGGCACAGATAGTAGATTATCATTTTCAGCATATTAGCATCAGATCAAAATAAAATAGCCACCATAGCTTTCCTCTATCAAAAACTAAACATAGTCTAACCATAACACTATGAGTAACAATCCAAACTAACCTATCAATACTATCATAAGTATTAATAACAGTGTTCAAAGTATGCCATGCAGGGATATCGTAAAAAGGGACTTTAACATAAAATAAAAAAATACTAATAGTCTTCAGGAAACTAAGGCCAACTAGGCCACCGAGCATTAAACACCACAAAAAACCCCCAAACCATTGTCAATTTTTCTTTCTATTCTCACTCTTGGATAATAGTATCTGAGCCCACTCTCCGGTTAGGAACTTGAAGAGTTTCTTGAAGTTGTCTTCCCTGACTTTTCTTTTGTGCACATTTTCCTATAAGAAATAGAGAGTGGTCGTCAAGTTGTGCATGACTTTCAATGTGAAGCAGGAGGTCTCCTGGAGTCTTTTCTCAATGCCTATAATGTCATGAAAAACTTCCTGCAACCTCACATCAAATTCGACCAAGGTTTTCTTTGTTGCTTCGGTCTCACCACCAACATCTCCTTTAACATTACATTCCTCCTCCACAAAAGGTTTTCCCATGTCGAGGGTAGGGGAGGGAGAATTGTCTCTAGTTTTTGGCTCAAGGGTAGGATTGACAAGATCATTTTTAAGGATCATGGACACATGAGATGAACTACTGGTGTTGGCTATTGGGGCTTCTTTCTATGGAGTTTTTTCTTTCATATTCTTGCTCTGTAAATCCTTCAAGTCAACAGAAGTAGAGGCTTCCTTCATATTTTTTAATTTTTCATTAGGTTTAGTAGCCAACCTAATAGAATGGGGAGGAGTGTTAGCTTCTTTAGTAATTTTAATATCTAAATCAATCTGATGGATATTAAATTTCACCTTCTTAGGGGTCTTAGTTTTAACCTCACCAAGGAGTTAGAATGCTTCTTCTCTTTAGGCTTTTCAACCAATTTAGTAGTAGGGGAGGTTTCATGTGGTCCTAGGGAGCTTTAAGGGAGGTATTTTTCAAACACAACTTTTTACGAAGTTCTGAGGTGGGAAGAACTTTAGTAGGAGGATACAGTGAAATAGTACATGGAGGGCATAAAGAAAGATGGAATTTATAAAGTCTATTGTAGTACCTCTCCCGCTTGCTTTCTACATGCCATCCTGATGGACATGGCTTTGACCTTATATGTGTGTATATTGTGATCATGGTGGACTTGTGAGAGGTTTATTACCTTCAGGGTGATCTGATTCATGTTGTTACATCGACAAATTATTTATGCTTTATATCTTGTTGTGAGAAAAATTATGTTGAGACTGGTTTTATACCTGACTAAGATGCTTATTATTTATCCTATGTGATTAGTTGAGATGATCTTGAGATGCAGTGACTATTCTTGTGTTATGCTTTTATGTTGGCAACGTGAGATGCACCCAATACATGAGTTGATTCTTGTGTTCATTCTGAGTCTATTTGATGAAGGGTTCTCCCCTTAATACCACAAACACATAACAGAAATAGAGAAACAACAACAATTTGCAAGAACAGGAAATGGGCTTCTTATTATCTCCACAAATGTGGAATTACAAATTTCAGAATTATAATATGCAAAGCCACATCGGCATTTTCCCTGACAATATTTTGTAGGACAAAGCCTCGAATCAATACCCAGATCTACCCAAAACTACCCTAGACAACACTACGCACCTTTCTTATATAGGCAATTTCCACTGCCCGAGAAGGTTCCAAAAATTTAGCCCTTAAGGCCGACTTCCCTAAGAATTATTTTATTTTCTTTTTATTTTACATAGGGTTGGCTCCAAATAATTACAAAATATGTTTTTAGGTAACCCAACTTCCGGAGGCCATAACTTTCTAAACATAGCTCTATTTTTCTATCATAACCACTTTTCAGAAATGGCAGGACCTGATCTACAGTGCCTAACTCGCGCAAGCTCCAATCAGCCAGGGGTCGATCATGATCCAGAGCCTCTAAGGCCTTCAAAATTGAGCTCAAAGATTTTATACCCAAAAACCTTAATAACTTCATTGATACAGATGATATGGTAATGAAACTCAACTGGTAGGCTGATATGACTAAGATGAACCTCCACCTGTGAAATCGGAACATTTTGAGATCGTATGACCAACTTACTAAAAATAGTAAGTTTCTAGAAATAGTAGCTCTGCACAAGATAGCCCTTATTGAAAAGAAACCAGAAATATTTTTGGGTGATGCAAGATTGCTCTTACACCCAGGATGCTCCTGCATCACTATTGTTGTGGTTATGATTGGTATTTGCCTTATTTATCTGTGATGTGATTTGATGGTTTCACTAGGGTATGTGCCAATGGTTTCCTGGATTTTGATCAAACCACGATGATGTTTCATGAGTACCCATATGATGTGATCAATGGCTACATTATGTGATGTATTTGATTACCACACTTTATTTCAGTTGGTGTAGTATTGTTGATCTATATGTTAGATATGTTTCTATTAGTGTCTTGATCATATCTACATGATGATGCCTTATGATGATCTAGTGTATTTTGTATTCAAGATTATTGATTATGTTATCTAGATGACTTTATTAGACTCCATGACTTATATTGTGCCTTTATGTTGTAGACACTTCAGTTATTTACTTTTAGTAAATTACGCTCACAATAGTCATAAAAATGTTGATTTAAATGCTTTATATTTAAATGCAATGTTAATGTGATTATATGATGTGTACCGCCTCACTGCACCACTACAATGCATGTTTTAGTGAATAGGTGACGTGGGGCAAGGGTCAAGAGGGGCCAAACAATGGCACACCTTGATGATCCAAGCCTGCTCAAAACATGCGGAAGCAAACAAACACAACAGTGAGAGAGAGAATGCCAAATCTTTTATATATTTTCATCAATTGAATCATACATGTCAGGTTGTAAGGCCTTCCCGGTTACGGCCTGATATTACAATGATATTCAAAAGTCCTCCAACATGCGAGGATCTGTTACAAATCTCTATTCTAATGTCTCATATCCTCTATCCAACACTGACTCCCTAAACAACAACCAAACAACTACATTTATACAAGAGGCTACTAAACTGAGTCGGCCTTCAGATCCATAATTAACAAAAGTAATGGTTAGATATAGGACCACATGCTTCCCAATGATGGATTCCAACATTAAATCTATGATCCAATATAAATGCACAAGTCGGCCACAACATAAACTAAAACTAAACCCATCAGTGAGCAAGGATAACCGAGCAGCAGACAAGCAACGTTGAGTGTCAATGAAACAACTAACCACCCAAGAAATGAACGACCATACTCGGTAACCAAAGGAAATTGACCAACTATTGACCAACTCGGTCAAAGCAGGAACCGAGCAACACATACAAACTCCAAAATGTTTTTGGTGACATAGGATTGCCAAGGACCCAAGATGCTCCTGCATCAGACACCTGGGGTTATTTTGAAATGATTCTCCGAATCATTAGGTACGATCTGAGATGTATCCAACTTAGACTGTGAAATCCATGAACTATCTTCCATCGGTCTATTCTTCCATTTTACCAGATATTCCATATATTGTTTTCCTCTTGTGCTCTTGCCAACTCTTTGATTCAGAATTTGCTCAACTTCTTCATTCTACTTCTTAGGATATTCTGTTGGTATTGTCATTTCTTCATCAGGTTCATGATACTCATACAAATCAGCAATGTTGAAAATTGGTGATATGTCCATGTCATCAGGTAACTCAATCTCATATGCATTTCCACTATCAAATTTCCTCAAAATCTTGCAAGGTCCAAACTTCTTCATCTTCAGCTTTCCATATGTTCCAACAGGAAACTGACCTTTCTTTAAATGAACCATCACTTCATCACCAATATCAAAAATCTTATGTCTTCTTGATCTATCAGCTCTGTCTTTGTATTTTTTATTACTATCTTCCAGCTTCAGCTTCACATCTTCATGCAATGTCTTCATGTACTCAACAAACTTTACTCCTTCAACACTTCTCTTATTTTCATCATCAATATCTCTCAAATTAGATATTCCTCTCGGTTGTATGTCATTCACAATCTCAAATGGTGTTTTTCTAGTACTCCTATTCATTGAGTTATTGTATGCAAACTCTGCTTGTGCCAACATAGAATCCCAATTGCTTGGTGTGTCTCCAACTAAACATCTCAAAAGATTTCCCAAACTTTTGCTCACAAATTCAGTCTGTCCATCGATTTGTGGGTGAAATGTAGAACTATATTTCAACTCAGTGCCAAATTTCTTCCAAATGGTTTCCCAAAAGTATCCAACAAATTTACTGTCTCGGTCAGAGATAATACTCCTCAGTAATCCATGTAATCTGATAATTTCCTTAAAGAAAAGATCTACTACGTGTACTACATCTGATGTCTTTCTACAAGGTATAAAATGCGCCATCTTAGAAAATCTATCCACAACAACAAATATAGAATCATTACCTCTTACTGTCTTCGGTAAGCCAAGAACAAAGTCCATACTGATGTCAATCCAAGGTTTCTCAGGTACAACAATCGGTACATACAAACCAATATTCTGACTTACTCCTTTTGCAAATTGACAAATTCCACAACTTTTCACAAATTTTTGAACATCTTTATACAACTACGGCCAATAATACTTCTCCTTAAGCAAATTCCATGTTTTATCAATGCCAAAATATCCAACCAAACCACTACTATGTTTCTCCTTTATCAAATTAGTTCTCATTACTCCTCTCGATATACACAACTGAATGCCTTTGAACAACATACCTTCCTGAATAAAATATTCATCCTATTTAGTATCTTGTTGATCTTGAATAGGTGCTCTACACTTTCTCCATGGCTTAGAAAAATTAGGGTCATTTTCATACAAACCTTTCATCTCATCAAAACCAAGAACTTCAATTTTCATCTCAGTCATCAAAGATCTTCTTCTACTAAATGCATCAACAACTCAGTTAGTGACTCCACTCTTATGCTTTATCACAAATGTATAACTCTACAAATACTCAACCCATTTCATGTCTCTGATTCAACTTATTCTGACTACCCAAATACTGTAGAGTCTTATGATTAGTATACAACATAAATTCACTCGATATTAAATAATGTCTCCATTTCTTCAGTGCTTGAACAATAGCATAGAATTCTTGATCATACACAGAATATTTCCTTCTAGCATCATTCAACTTTTCACTAAAGAAAGCAACAGGTTTACCTTCTTGACTCAACACAGCTCTAATTGCACTTCCACTTGCATCACATTCTACTTGAAATAATTTACTGAAATTGGGTAGTGCCAAAACAGGTAATTTAGCAACCTTCTGCTTCAGATTCTCAAAACTTTTATCAGCTCCATGTGTCCATTTGAATTCCCTTTTGTCTCCTCTCATAGTCTCAGTCATAGAATTACAAATTGAACTGAAATTCCTTATGAACTTTCAGTAAAAACTTGCCAAACCATGAAATGATCTTACCTCAGTAGCATTCACAGGTGTAGGCCAATTTAGAATAGCTTCAACCTTTTTAGGATCCATCTTCAAACCATTAGCTGAGATCACAAATCCCAAATACACAATCTCCTCTTTCATGAATGAACACTTTTTCAGATTTATCAGCAACTTTTCCTCTTTTAATCTCTGAAAAACTTGTCTAACATGCAACAAATGTTCTTCTCTGGTCTTACTAAATATCATAATATCATCAAGATATACAATCACAAATTTACCCAAGAATTTCTTCAGAACTTCATTCATCAACCTCATAAAAGTACTCGGTGCATTAGTTAAACCAAAAGGCATAACCAACCACTCATACAAGCCTTCTTTTGTCTTGAAAGTAGTCTTCCATTCATCACCTTCTCTAATTCTGATCTGATGATACCCACTATTCAAATCAATCTTTGTGAAATACTTTTCTCCAGTCAAACTATCCATTATGTCATCCATTCTCGGTATAGGAAACCTATACTTCATTGTTATCTTATTGATTGCTCTGGAATTAGTACACATTCTCCATTCTCCATTTTTCTTAGGTGCCAATACAACAAGTGTTGCATAAGGACTCAAAATTTCTTTGATCAAACCTTTCTCCAGAAACTCTTGAACCTGTCAGTTCAATTCCTGATTCTCGGTAGGTGTTAATTGATGAGGTGCCTTATTCGGTAAACTAGCTCTAGGGATTAGATCCATACAATGATCAATGCTTCTTTTTAGTGGCAAACCATCAGGTACATTATTAGAAATGATTTCACTATACTCGTTGAGTAACTTATCAATCTCCTTAGGAACATTATCTTCTATTTTCTTACTCAATTTGTTAGGAATTACAACAAAACATACATCATTCCTTTTCAAATCTTTAACAAACTTTCTTCCTTCCATCAAGCAAACTTTCATATATGTGCAAACATTACTAACAGGTTCTTCCATCAATGGTAACAAGATTTGTTTCTTTCCATCATCCACAATAGTATACTTATGTAATCTCCCATCATATATAGCATGTCTATCATATTTCCAAGGTCTACCCAATAAAATATGACAACAATCCATAGGCATGATATCACACAACACCTTATCATAGTATTTTCCAATCTTCAAATTCACATAACATTGTTCACTTACCAGGAGTGTATGCTCATCCTTGATCCATGAAATCTGATAGGGCTTCAGATGTTCTAGCCTTTCCAATTGCAAATTAGTGACCATCTCTTCAGAGGCCAGGTTCTCCAAGCTACCACTGTCAATGATCACCTTCCAAACTTTTTCAGAAACTCTACATCTGGTCTTGAAAAAACTTTTCCTTACTGGATCTTTCTTTTTGCTTTCATTCCATAGTGCTCTCCTTACCATCAAGTTATTTTCCTTCTCAGGTTCATTCAGTGGCTCATCTTGCACCAAAGCATTTCTACTGCTACCAGCCTTCTTACTTACTTGTGTACACTAAAATGACCTATGTCCTTCTTCTCCACAATTGTAGCAAGTTCCTCAGAAACTTCCTTTGCTATAACCACCTCGGTAGTTACTGCCTCTACCTCTAGATGAACTTTCACCTTTCCACTCGGTCTTGCCTTTGTCCAAATTTGTCTTTTCAAGTTCAGATCTACCAGTTTCACCATTAGATCTACCTCTTCCTCTAGCGAATCTACCACCTCTTCCTCTCTATCTCTGTTCTTGTCTTTTGTTCAGTTTCTCCTTGGCTTTCAAAGCAAATTGATAAGTCTCTTCAATGTTCTCCAACTTGACCATACTAATTTCCTCTTGGATGGAAACTCTCAAACCATTCAAGTATCTACCAATTATTTCCACATCATCTTCATCATGTCCAGATCTGATATTTAATCTATAGAATTCCTCAGTATACTATTTTATTGAGCTATCTTTCTGCCTTAGACTTTGCATTTGCCGAACTAGGTTAATTTGATAATCACAAGGTAAGAATTTTCCTTTCAACTTATTTACCATCTTATTCCATACCTTGATTTTGTCTTTGCCTTTCCTTTTCCTATCCAATTGCAGATGTTCCCACCATAAGGATGCATGACTTTTCAACTTAGTGCTTGCAATCTTCACCTTCTTATCTTTAGGAATGTTTTCATATTCAAAATACTTTTCCATCTCGGTGATCCAGTCCACAAATTCATCAGAATCTATCTTTCCACCATATTCAGGAGGATTGAAATGTGGTGTAGACTTCAAACTTGTCAAAGCCTTCAAAAATATTTCTTCATCTTGATCCATAACAGGTGCAGGTTCTGCATTCACCTGTTATTCTTCAACTTCATCATCACTAACATCTTCAAGATGGTTGCCTCTTCTTTGGGCTATTTCAACTCCTTCTAACCTAGCAGCAATCTGTCTTAACATATCTACCAATCCTGGATCTACATCTCACCTCCCATGAACTATCTTGACAACCCTCTACAATTGCAGGTCAGATCGCAATCTGCTACCCCACAACAATCAACTAGGGCTTCAAGAGGAACCTAAAAACCTAGATCCGCAGACCTAGATCAAGATCTCACCTCACTTTGATACCACCTAACACAAGGCAAGGGTCAAGAGGGGCCAAACAATGGAACACCCTGATGATCCAAGCCTACTCAAAACATGTGGAAGAAAACAAACACAATAGTGAGAGAGAGAATGCCAGATCTTTCATATATTTTCATCAATTAAATCATACATGTCAGGCTGTAAGGCCTTCTCAGTTATGACCTGATATTACAATGATATTCAGAAGTCCAACATGTGAGGATCTATTACAAATCTCTAATCTAATGTCTCTTATTCTCTATCCAACACTGACTCCCTAAACAACAACCAAACAACTACATTTATACAAGAGGATACCAAACTGAGTCAGCCTTCAGATCCATAATTAATGGAAGTAATAGTTAGATCTAGGACCACACGCTTCCCAATGATGGATTCCAACATTAAATCTATGATCCAATATAAATGCACTAGTCAGCCACAACAAAAACTAAAACTAAACCCGTCGGTGAGCAAGGAT
Source organism: Chamaecyparis obtusa (assembly GCA_027943335.1). Classification (NCBI taxonomy): domain Eukaryota; kingdom Viridiplantae; phylum Streptophyta; class Pinopsida; order Cupressales; family Cupressaceae; genus Chamaecyparis; species Chamaecyparis obtusa. The sequence continues at coordinate 423,739 of BSBK01006425.1, read as the reverse complement.
AACCGAGAAGCAGACAAGTAATGCCGAGCATCAATGAAATAACTGACCACCCAGGAAATGACCAACCATACTCGGTAACCAAAGGAAACCGACCAACTACCGACCAACTCAGTCAAAGCAGGAACCGAGCAACATAGACAAACTCCAAAATGTTTTTGGTGACACAGGATTGCCAAGGACTCAAGATGCTCCTGCATCAATAGGCACCAGCCACATTCATTCTGAGTTGCATGAATTGAGTGTGTGCCTATGTCCCTGATATTGATACATGAGATAGTAGCTTTGGCCCCTTCATATTTGAGCCAATGGTGTCCTTATATAGACAGTGCATCTATAATTGATTATTATCCCTCTGGTATTGTTGGCATTATGATGGATTTTAGAGATGTGATATAGAGTTTGATGTTTTGGAGTATGTCATTGATGGCAACTCTATCAACTCTATCATAATTGATGATACCAATCAACAAGATGAATAGGTAAAGGTAAATTAAGCTAAGTGTTTTGACTAGTAAACATGAAGATAGTAACAAAGAATGTTTTGCATGGTGATCGAGTTAGAGGACACTTTTGGAGATGTAATCATTCTTGGTGGATTACCAAGGTCAAGGAACTAAATTTCTACAACCACAACCGATAACTCAATATTTTGGGTGAGTTATCATTTTGGTGATGTGTTTAGTGTGGACCAGTTGTGCTACCAATTAGTTCATGATGATTAGATGATCAAGGCGGTTGATTTATGGGATGACATGTCAATATATTTTGGGTCAACATGTTAGATATAATTAGCACAATTTTCTATAAGTTTGGTCAAATTGGGCCAACTTGTAAAATGTTTTTCAAGTCTTATCCGACTTAAAAACACTAGTATAAAGGTTGACTAAATCATATGATTTAGGGTTGCAATCATGAATTTAGGTGTTGTGATCATAGATAGAGGTAGTATAGTGTGCCAACATTTAGAGATTACAAAGGATCTGATTAAGCAAAGGAGTTGCTACATTTCCAAATCAAGTTATTACTGTTTCCTAACAGTTGTAGCAAGTTAAATCCTTTAACAAGGTGGACTTTAATAGGTCTTATTGTATAAATCCTTTAACAGGGTGGCTTCTTAATTGGATTTTGAAATCATCTAGCAAGGTAAATCCTTACAAATCTTTTGGTACTTCTAACATGGTACTAGTCACTTCTAACCACGTGAACCCCTAATTGGGTACTGTAAGCTCCTAAAAAAGCAAATCTTTTAACTGTAGTGAAGAGATTCATGGGCATTATCCCCACCATGGTTTTCACCATCTGACAAGGGTTTCCATGATGAAATTGTGGTGTTGTGTGTTATTCTTTGTGGATGCTTAAATTTTTTTACTTTTATTGCATAGTTACACTTGTATGTTTGGTTGTATGAAAGTTGTTTAAAACCATAATCAAAATAGTGATTGAATTAGTTCATTTCTTGTTTACACTAATTCACCCCACCCCCCTCTTTGTTCCTCCTATATCTAATAATTGGTATCAGAGCTTAGTTCCCTTGAAGAATCCTAATAGCTTGGGAGAGATCCTTGAGGAAGATATGGAATCCTATTGAAGACAACTTGTAGAGGCTAAAGACATGATTGAGAAACTCAAAGATCATTTGAATAAATCTAGGACTAAAAGACAAGAACTGCTTCAACAATTGAATGATATTTAAGACCTAATTGAACACATATCTGAAGAAAGTGGACCTGATGAATCCGAAGCAGCCCTAGAAATCCTGACTCAAGAAAATGAGGGGCTAGTTAAGGACAACAAGGATATGTGTAGGGAGATAGATGAGTTAAAGCAAGAGAAGAAGAATATGTAGAGGGAGTTGGAAAGCTTCTCAGTGAAAATGGGTCAAGAGATAGATGCAAGGAATTTTGTAGATAAAGAAAAGAGGATTAAAGAAGATTCTCTCAAAGCCAAATATGTCACCTTAAAGGAAAATATGGAAGAACTATTCAAATTTGAACAAGAAGTTACTCTTTTGAATGAACAGCTACATGATACAAGTTTAGAAAATACCGATGTCCTAAGAGAAAATGAGAATTTGAGGAATGACAATGAAAGACTGAAAGTAACCAATGATTTGTTGGATAAGTTCAATAAGAGTATTGCTAAACTTGATGAACAATGCTCAAACCAAAGGAGAAACAATGAAAAACAAGGTTTAGGGTTTTCAAATTTTGAAGTTGGTGAATCATCTAGTACTAAGAAGATCGATGCAAAAGAAGACAAGTCAGAACCTAAGGTGATCAGCAACAAATTTGGTAAGATTAATTGCATATCGGTATGTTTTAATCATCACAAGGAAGGTCATATTGCTAATTTATGTAGGTATAAACCCATTGGACCCAATAGACCCAATGCACCTATTTCTAGATCTAGAAATTCCTATGGTAGATCTGAAGGTTATAATTTTACATCTAATGTTTTCCATGGTAATTATTATCATTGTAACAAGTATAGTCATAAGGCTAATGAGTACAAGACTAGAATCAACAATCAGAGGTCATATGACCCCAGCCAGTTGAGACCTAATCAGCAAGGCAAATGATTGGATGCTACCTGTTTTATTTGTCACAACTATGGACATACAATAGTGAATTGTAGGATGAGAACTGGAAGAGGATATGTTGGACCATGGAGGAAATTAGGCATGGTGTGTTACTATTGCAACAAGATTGTACATCTTGCTAGATCTTGTAGAGCTAAGAATAAAGATAGTGAAGTTCAACTGGTGAATAGGAATGACAATGATAAAGGCAAGAAGACCACAGATGTTGAAGGAATAATAAATCAAATGAAAAAAATATGGGCTAAGAAAGGTGTACTCAATTCTTCTTAAATGACATGGAGGTCCACACCATCAAGTAATGTGGAGAATTCATCATCAGACTAAGTCAATGTTATTGGCTTAAGGGGAGAAAATAAGTAAGATCTATATCTTATCCCCTAAGTTGTGTGTGCAGTAAGATTTACCAACATGATTATATGCCTATTGATTTTTTGGATGAATTTGATGAAGAATCTTGTATTTCATATGATTCTATGCGACTACATAATGATTCTTATGGAAAAAGTGACCATTTAATGTTCTAACCAATTACTAATGGTTAAAGGGCACTATTTGACCATTGTATTTAATGCTTGTGAATGCAACATTATAAAAGAAGAAAAGTGAAAGTCACTTTTCACTTTTCATTCCACGAGATGAGTTGAGCACTTACAAGCGAGTATAAGGCGATTTGAAGTGATTGAGATTGTTAGTTGTGATATTGTGCCAAGATTGAAGCGGTGATTGAAGAATCACAATCAATAAGAAAAGATGTATTTCTTTATGTTGCAAAGGTTCTATTATGTGTTTAGTGAAGAAAATCAATGTTGACATTATGGATACTCTAGTTTTGATTGAAATTATTGAGGAACTGAGGCCAGTGTTCAAATTTCATCTTATGAACGTGATAGATAATGATTTGGTAGGAACTTTGTCTTCAATTCCCCATGGTGTATTATTGACTGAAGACATAAGATAATTTATCCATTTCAAGGTTGAAGATCTTGGTGTGAAGGATATCTTCAAGGCTTATATAAAACTATGTAATAAATCGTGATTGAAGGATGAAAACAAACATTTGACTAACAAGGGTTTTACCTATATTGTCGATCTAATCGATGTATTCAAGACTGAGTGAATCAGATATGCATTGAGTTCAATTCATGGTCAATTTATCTGGTTGGATAGGCCACATAAGATTACTAAGGAGTTAATTCATGCAATAATTGGTTTGTGTGTGACCGATGGCTAACCTATTCTAAGGACAATTTTGGCAGATGAGGTTATGTGTTTGACCAAGTCAAGAAAAGATAAGATGGATATGATGATCAATGATATTAAAGTTGTCGAGGTAAAGTTTTCATCAATGGTGATTGGTTACAAGGTATACCAGTCGAACCGATTAAATAGTGTGCTCGATGGTAGTATACCTGCTGCATATCAAATGGTGAAGGAGAATGCTCAATATGACCTATGTGAGGTCATGAGGAGTCAATTATTTGTGAACATGGAGAGAACCAGTAAGGATAAGAAATAATTTTTCAAATACGGTTCATTATTGGTATGTATATTTTTCTACCTACAAAATCATTTCCCTGGTATCGGTAATGTTCAGTGGTCAATCGATAAATTGATAGTAGTGAAGATTAATGAGTACATAAGAATGTTAGGAAATAACTTTACTAGTGCTTTGTGGGCTTATTTCAAATAATTTCATAAATGTATGCATGAGGGGGAAAGGATCCCAACTGGTATAGTGGAAAAGTATAAAGAAGACATGTTTCATTGTGAGTACCGATAAATGCAGTATGTAGGTGGTACAACCAATAACCTCTTGGGGTTTATCTATGGGATATGAGGTTGATGGTTATATTGCATCACTTCATGCTAATGAGTTACTATCCAAATTGATTGATACAAGCACTCCTAGGTTTGGTACCCATGAAGAAACATTTTTAAAAATTCACTCTCAATTAATGAAATCACTAATAGAGAGAAGAGTAAGGAAAAGAATCAATGACCTAGCCAATAAGAGTGGAATTAATAAGGATATGATGGACAAAATTAGGCACAAGTTTGTAGGTGATGAAGTTGGTGCTTCTGGTACTATTGTTGAAGAAGTAGAGGTAGAGGTTGTATCTTCTACAATTGATAAGAGAACAGGGAGACAAACTAGAAGTTCTACAATGAAAAAGGAGGTTCCTTCTTGTATTACAAGAACACAATAAAAGAGGAAAAAAAATCACAACCTAAAGCATTAGTGGTTAAGAAAAAGGAAAAGGTAAAATCACTTGTGACTGAGTAGAGAACTTATAAGAGAAAGAAGGAAATAACTCGTGGATATAAATAGTCAAAAGGTAAGAACAATAAAAAGGATACAAATGAGGAGGAAGAAGAAAACATATAATCAAACAAAGATCAAGCCAAATTGAGGGCCAATGGTAAGAATTCAAAGGTTTTTGGCATGAATACTGAGAAATCAGTCAAACCCAAGATTAGGAGAACTCATACTACAGAAAGCATACCTGAAGACATAAGGGAATATGGAAGAATGAGTGATGTCAACTAATGCTATGAAATGAATGATGATGAAGAAAAGTGAAATATTAAAGAAGTTGTCATATATAGTTTGCATAAGTTTTGCCGAGGACCTAGTGAACTACACAAGATGATACCTGAACCATTGTATAAGAATATTGATGCTAGATGGAGGTATGCTCTAAAAACTGATAGAGAAATGTTGGAACATGTTTTAATTGAACTGAAGCCTTAATTGACTATCGAAGAAGTGAAACTCAATATTGAAGCTATGAGACCTAAATTCAGAACAACAAGAAAAGTATGCATGATACTCATTAGAGAATCTCAAGCAATTCATGATGAGATTCTTGGTATCATGAAGAAGGAATTGAACATAGAAGGTGAATCGGTAGATGATATTCAAGAGGAGAAACAAGCTCAAGAACCTAATATTGAAGAGGTAGCAATAGATGAATTTGTTTATGCTGAAAAAGTGATTGAAGGCATTATCAATGATATACCTTATGAGACTCCCCAACAAGTTCCTATTGTTGAAGTTGAAGATGCACAAAAGGATCGGATAATAGAGGTTTAGGTACCTATTGTAACTACTACAGTTGAGCAGAAGGAAGATGAAATTGTTACAGAGGTTACAACTGATGTTGAAAAAACAAAGAAAGTTGAAGTTCAAGAAGCTAATGTTGCAGTGCAATTAATTAAGAGGAAATTGGATCTTAGTGGAAGTTCAAGTTACATGAAGAAAGGAAATAATTTGGATATTCTTGAGGAAGAACTTGTAGTTGAGCTTGGAGATGAGGATGTTGAGGTCAATCAAGGACCTATTGATGTTACTAGGATGAGTCCAAATGAGTTGATGAAAATGTTAGAGATACTGAAGCTGAAAGGAAAAAGGGACAAACTTAGAGATGAAAAGAAACAACAATAAGTACTTTTATCAACTAGAGACATTCTTGTGAATCTTGTATCTAAAGTTGATTATGATCCTAATGCTACACCGATTGAACAAATAGATACTTTTACCAATGTTATTTCTGAGGAAGTTAGTAGTTTGGAAGAAGCTTTTGAGTATAGAGAAGAGATGAATTATGAGAAGAAGAGAAATGATAATTTAATGGAGACCATTAAATTAGAAAAATTGAAACATGTAGTTCATGTGGACCAGGTGAAAGAAACTTTGAAAGAGGTTGGTAACTTGTCAAAGTTTCAAAATTTTCTATGTTTACCCAAGATTTGGAGTTAAAGAAAACTAAAGCTCAATAGGAGCTTGAATCTTTGATTGATACTTTTGATCCTATTTCACATTTTTCTACCACTTAAGTATCACAAGTAAAAGTTATAAATCATAAGTTGAAGACTTTATAAGCCGAGTAAGATAAGAGGATATCTATATTGTTGGAGTTGCAGACTTATTTGATCCCTATAGTAGATGTTATGTAATAGAATATCAAAGATTCAGAGGTATTACTTGAATAATCTGACATTAGTGTACTTGAATCTGTGACTATGAATGGTAAGATGATTTCATTTTTGGCATGATAATTGTATACCCTTTCCATTGCTATCAAAGGGGGAGTGATCGGTGCAATGAAAATAAAACTAAGGGGGGTAGTGTATATATGACAAATTTTACTATATCTTTCCATTAATGCCAAAGGGGGAGATTATTGGCATTATGATGGATTTTGGAGATGTGATACAAAGTTTGATGTTTTGGAGTTTTTCATTGATGGAAACTCTATCAACTCTATCAACTCTATCAAAATTGATGATACCAATCGACAAGATGAATAGGTAAAGGTAGATTAAGCTAAGTGTTTTGACCGGTGAACAAGAAGATAGTAACATAAAATGTTTTGTATGGCGATCAAGTTAGAGGACACTTTTGGAGATTCAATAATTCTTGGTGGATTACCAAGGTCAGAGAACTACATTTCTACAACCACAACTGATAGCTCAATGTTTTAGGTGAGTTAGCATTTTGGTGATGTGTTTAGTGTGGACTGATTGTGCTATCGATTAGTTCTTGATGATCAGATGATCAAGGCAGTTGATTTATGGGTCGACATGTCAATATATTTTGGTTAATATATTTTGGGTCGATATGTTAGGTATGATTGGAATAGTTTTCTACAAGTTTGGTCAAATTGGTGGACCAACTTATAAAACATCTTTCAAGTCTTAGCCAACTTAAGAACACTAGTATAAAGGTGGACTAAAACGTATGATTTAGGGTTGTGATTGTGAATTTAGGTGTTACAATCAGAGACAAAGGTATTACAGTGTGCCTGCATTCAAAAATTACAAAGGATCTAATTAAGCAAAGGAGTTGCTACATTTCCAAATTAAGTTATTATTATTTTCTAACAATTGCAGCAAGTTAAATTCTTTAACTAGGTGGACTTTAACATGTATTATTGTATAAATCCTTTAACATGGTGACTTCTTAATTAGAATTTGAAATCCTCTAGTGAGGTAGATCCTTACAGATCTTTTGGTACTTCTTGCAGGGTACTAGTCACTTCTAATTGGTGAACCCCTAATTGGGTATTGTAAGCTCCTAACAGAGAAAATCTTTTAACTTTAGTGAAGAGATTCAAGGGCATCATCCCCACTGTGGTTTCCAACCTATGACAAGGGTTTCCATGATGAAATTATGGTGTTATGTTTTATGCTTTATGGATGCTTAAATTTTTATACTTCTATTGCATAGTGGTTGATTTAGTTCATTTCATGTTTACATTGATTCACCCTCACCTCTCTCAGTGCCTCCTATATCTAACAGGTACATGTTGGTAATTCCTAACTTCATAATACATATGCAATTTGACCCATGAACGTGTCTATGAATTTAGAGCTCCATAGTTATCAAGGAAGGTTTTAATTAAAATGTTGATTTTAATGTATTTGTTGGTGTAATTAATTATTCCTAATTACACTTTACTTAATCTTACTTAGGTTAATGCATTGCATAGTAGTTTGTGATTGAGACACCTAGGAGTGTGCACATCTATTAAGCAGATGGTGTAGGAGAATTTCCACTTTTGGTGTGATAGTTGTCATCACATACCTCATTGTGTGTGAGATCCACCTTTTGTGCTCTTATCACATTATCATCCTAATCCATTGCACATACTTTATTGTATAATGGAGGATGATCCACATTTGGTGGACATGTGATTACACCTAGCATAGGTGATAGCTTATCAGCTCCTTATCATTCTCTCATATCACCTTTCCTATATAAGGAGGCCTATTATGTAATCATTTATAGATTAAGCAATTCATTGGATCTATTCAATCCATCCTTGCATTCATATTTTCTCTCTTGTGCTTTTCTTCAACCTCTAGATCCTTGGTTCAATATTTGCTATTTGCAAATTCTTACATGGTATCAGAGCCATTGGAGCATTTTAGATCAACCTATTTGAAGAGAGCTTGATGCAAGCCTTGAAGATCCAAATCTTAGATCTAGCAACCAACATGTGATAGAGGTGTCTTGGAGCAGATCTAACCTCACCATTGCGTCTGGAAGGCTATTTTGGTTAAAATCGACTATAAACTTGCCCATATCTAGCAAAAGTCAAATCTGAGGCAAAATTTTTTTGCAAATTGGACCGTACGGCCCGATCTGCACCCCCTGTACGATTTTATTAAAAAAAAAAAAAATTTAATTCTGTCAATTTTTTGGATTTTTTTTATTATTCTCTGCAAAAAATTTGGGGTTTGGTACATACCCCCTCCATTTATGAATATCAATAGAGAATATTCCTTATTGAAGGAACAAATACAGTGACGTTAGCATGCTAACACGGGACACGCAACCAAGCCCGAAGCTAGCTCCATCGCAGGGCTTCTTCTTTGTTTAGTGCTCAGGCCTTTGCATTTATAAATGGGTCTATCTCCCATTCCCTCTTCAATGTGGGATTAAGCCCACAAGAATATGTCGCTCCTCCTCCGGCAGCGCGACCAGATTCACCGCGCCGCTCCTCCTCCATAGTGTCATCTGATTCACCACCAAGACTCCACGGTCATCTGATAGACCACCCGCCAAGATGCCACCTCAGCCTGAAGTGACCACCTCCAGATCTCTGCCGCTGGCCACAACACTGCTGACTCCTCAGCGGCCACCAGCGGCTCCTCCGCGACCTCTTCAAATGCGCTACCACTACGCTCCCCACCACGCTCCCCACCACTCCTTGGCCGCCAAGCATCCACCGCCAGCCGCCTGCGATAGCCAAGAAGACACCTCAGCTCATTTGCACCTCATTAGCAGGCCCGCAAACGGACACCTCAATGCCCAGTGGCAGCCCCATCATCCCTAAGGCCACCAACCGGGAGAAGACACGTGGTCGTGAGACCCAGTCATCAATCCACACCATCAACAGTGCCACATCACTCATTGACATCATCGCCACATCGACCGTCCGTATGGTATGACCTACCACACAGCTACCACGTCAGCTAAGGGGAGATTTTTTCTGCTAACATCATCTTTCTACTATCCTAAAATTGATAATCGTTTAGCCGTCATCGCAGGGAAAAATTTAGTTTTTTGACGATCGTATGATCGTCAAATTTAACCCTATCTTTTTCTGACGTCATTAGGGTTTGGAAATTCTTTAGCATTCACCATATGCATTTTTGATTTGATAGTCCAACTTTGGGAGGCCATAACTTGGTCATCCGGGCTCCAAATCGGGTGCAATTTTTTTTTAAATTGGGTAGAATTCCCTGAAATTTCCAGTGGTGGTGTTGATTTTGCATTTTGGTGGCCTGATTTGTCAAAAATTGTAGATCTTGTTGACTATTCTCATCTATTCCTAATTTCTACAACTTCTAGGGCTTCGTTTGGGCACATACGGTAACATTTTGAGGTGAATTTTTTTTTGAAAGTGCATGATTTTTCATCTACTTTCTAGATATGCAATCAGATTTGAGTGATTTTGGGTAGACATGTCACTTTCAGAAATAGGTCATTTTGGGGCTATAATTGCACTTGATTAATCCTTGGATTTTAGTTTTCTGATTTGCATCAGTCATTTGAAGGAGTTATCAGTAGTTATCAGTCATTATTTGGTTGAAAGATGGATAATTCAAAGGTTAAAATCCTCACTCCATATAACTACCATGAATGGAAAGTATCTTTAAGTGATCATTTGTTGAGTCTTGGATTGCTTAAAATGACTCTTGGGTAGGATCAAGAACCTCAAACAGGTGTTTTAGAAAGGAGAAAATGGTTTGATTGAAGGGATAAAGCACTTGGCTCTCTTAGATCATCCATCTCTTGTGACATGCTCTTTCATATTGAATCTTGCACACATCCTCATGATGCTTGGATCACATTGGAAGGTCTCTTTGGTAAACCTGATAGAATGAGGAAATTTAGATTAGAGAATGATCTCATAGGTCTCAATCCTAGTGATTTTGACAATATTCAAGATTTCTTCTCTAAGTTCAATACTATTAGATCAGAGCTTTCTTCATGTGGCATTGTTAAAGGGGATGAACAATTGATCTTTCTATTCTTTCCAAGCTTGGTCCTGATTATTCTATCTTTGTTTCTACATTCTATGCTACTATGGATGCTTTTGGTAGTGCATAAAAATTGCCCTCTCTTGATGAATTTGCAGCGCAGCTCACAAGGGAACAAGCAAAGTTGGCACACATGGGTCAGTTGAAGCCTTCCACACATCAAGCATTAATTGCAAGTGAGTCTACTTCAAAGGCTTCTAATGGCAAAGGAAAGAAACATAATAAGGATCCTAAGCCTCATGACAAAGGTAATGAATCTTCTTCACCAAAAAGTATTGAATCCAAGTCCTCTTCAAGAGAGGAATCATCTAGAAGAAAGAGAGATAAATGTGCATATTGTCAAAAGTTAGGACGTGATGAGCATAAGTGTTTTCAAAAGAAGATTGATGAGCTAACTCACATTATTTAGAAACACAACATTAAGTTGCCCTCATCAGTGTCTGCTCCTTCTTCTACACATTTGGCAGCTTCTACATCTTCATCATCATCCAAAGACAAAGGTAAAGGACAAGCACTCATGGCTTCCACACATCCTGAGCAAGGTAAATGACTTCTTGATTCAGGTGCATCACATCATATGGCATCTTCTATGGATATGTTTTCTTCTATTGAGCCTTGTAATTCTCCTAATATTTTGATGGGTAACAACACATTCATGAGAGTTTGTGGGCAAGGTTCTATTCCTATGGGAGAGGGGACATTTAATGATGTTCTTTGTGTACCATCCTTGACCACTAATCTCCTTTCTATTTACCAAATTACACATGGGGCACAAGGTAAAATTGTTGAGTTCACTCTTGATTATGTTTACATTAAGGACATGGAGACTAGAGATGTCATAGCTATGGGAGTTGTTGATCATACATCCCACTTGTATTCCTTTTCTAATTTTGTTGATAATGATGATGATATACATGATGTACCCATCCCTTTGCCAAGGGACAATTATGAGGAGAACTTTGGGCACTTGAATCATTTTGTTGTTGAGACAAGTGTTAATCTTCCTACTCCTCCACCTCCTGCTTCTTCAGACATGGGCTCTACTATTCAGCAGGATGTTCATAGTGTTTCAGATCTTGTAGAGTGTGATGACTACTTGGATGCATCTTCAACATTTGTTGATTCTCATGATGCAGATTTGGAAGACATACATGAGGGGGTTTCTCTTTCCCTTGATGATAGTTTCATCATAGATGGGGATACTTCTTCACCTTCTTTGGAGATTGGTGTACTTGATTCTTCTCCTTCTTCACTTGATTTGTCAAATGAGGTGATAGATTCTTTGAGCTTGGAGATTCCTACTCAGTCTTCAGAGATTCATTCATGGAGACCTTCATCTTCTTCCTCCTTCCATTTGCACAAGGATTGGCTTCTTCATCATTTGATGTATCTATTTTTTCCCAAGGGAAGACATGTTTCTTGTAAGCATTGGTTGAACTATTGTTTGCAGGTACTCTTCATCAACATGGGAGCTTCTACATTATGGGGGGGATATCATGTCTCCAACTATCCTTCTTATGGGGGGATACTTCTTTGTATATACATGATGTATGTAGTTCTTGGGGGGTCTTGAGCACTCCATCCATCCACGCATCTTAGTTTCTTCCCTCTTTTTGGGGGAGGGTTTTTCCCATGAGGTTTTCCCTCTTTCTCCACTTTATGAGAGTTATGCATTTCATGTAATTTTGTACATGGGTACCTAACATGGCCGAGTTTTCAGGACCCATCTTGCATTGTGAGTTTAAGTGCATTCCCCTAAATTGCACTTAAGGGGGGGTGTTGGTGTAATTAATTATTCCTAATTACACTTTACTTAATCTTAATTAGGTTAATGCATTTCATAGTAGTTTGTGATTGAGACACCTAGGAGTGTGCACATCTATTAAGCAGATGGTGTAGGAGAATTTCCACTTTTGGTATGATAGTTGTCATCACATACCTCATTGTGTGTGAGATCCACCTTTCATGCTCTTATCACATTATCATCCTAATCCATTGCACATACTTTATTGTATAATGGAGGATGATCCACATTTGGTGGACATGTGATTACACCTAGCATAGGTGATAGCTTATCAGCTCTTTATCATTCTCTCATATCGCCTTTCCTATATAAGGAGGCCTATTATGTAATCATTTATAGATTAAGCAATTCATTGGATCTATTCAATCCATCCTTGCATTCATATTTTCTCTCTTGTGCTTTTCTTCAACCTCTAGATCCTTGGTTCTTTATTTTCTATTTGCAAATTCTTACAGTATTTAAGGGAATTTCAATATTTAATTTTAATTGTCGACTAGTTTGTCGTATTTGAATTCCAAACTTCAGGAATTTATTTATTTGATTAAGTTTGGATCTAATTCAATTATTTAATTATTTAAATAATCTATTTTATAAGTCACTTGTGGAAAAGTGCTTATAATGTCAAAAAATGAGTTTTTACACTCACTTCTCATATTGTGTTTGTGAAAAAAATGGGATTTTTTCTCAAACCATCTTGTGAGAATTTTAGAGATTTCCTTGTTGCATTTGATCTAGGTGTTGGATTTATGTGTAGAGTGGCTCGTTGGATTTGTGTTGAAAATGCTACACTTTACTAAATGTTTCATCTAATTTGGTGGAGTCTTTATTTATTTCACCCATTTCTTAGTTTTTACCATTCAAGTGAGATTGGCATGTGTGAGAGCCTTTCCTTGCTTGTTTGTATGCCTTGTGTTTGTGGCTGAGTTGTTATCTCTGTGAGCATGGTGGGGTGGGTCTGAGGGTTCCATGTGGTAGTATACCATTGCTGGGGACCGGTGTATAGGGACAAACTTCCTCCAGCTACAAAGACTTGGAGCTTGAGAGCTCACTTCATTTGATAGAATTGGTATATAATTATGTATTGATATACACATGAGGTTATTGGTTAACCTAGTTTCCTTTATGCTTTCATTATGTATCATGATGTAATCAAGTGACCATAGCCTCGATAAATTTGTATATTTGGTACTCTCTAGTGTGGAGCTAGATGTTTACCAATAGTACATTAGAGTTGACTTAGGATTTGACTAGTTCATTTTAGTGTTTGAGGCCAATTTCACCAATCGACATCTGCGTCTAATTTCTAGTGCTCGCACAAATCAATGTCTATGTTTGGGGACTAGCGCCTCCACCCTCAATGGACTAGGTCTTTTCATTTTGGAAGTTCACTAGTCACCAATTGGCATCTCTACCAATTAGTGTTTGTGCTCCCCAATTGGTGTCTCCGCCTAATCACCGATGTATCTACCCAATGATGATTTTAGGGTAATTTATGGAGCTGGGTACTTTGTGAGTGCTTTTGAGCTACATTTTTGAGGGGCCTAGCTTGCCTTCTGGACCTTATTTATGTATGTTTATGAATGTATGGTTAATTTATGTTATGACCATGGCTATAAGAATAAATGAACTTGTATGATTAACCATAGTAGGAATCTTTCTTTTGGGATTAAAAAGAATAATGTTTTGTTGGGATTGATCTTGTATATACCACCCTTTGGATAGTTGTGAATGCCTCTTGCATTCCATGGACGTTGTCCAGATCCTTGAAGGGCATTCTCAGGAATGTGTGTACTCTATTTTGAGTATCTTATTGGTTGTTTTGGAACCTTTGGAAGAGTTTTGAAGTCTTTTGCTAGTGAGTGAACATGTAATGTTCATGATCTTATCTTTAACATCTTATATTTTTCTTATTCTTTGATTATGTGATATACTGGGATAGGTAATCTTGTATCTTAACTTTCATAAAAAATTGTTGAGTGCATATTTAACCTTTAGTTCTAAGGGTTCCTTGGTGGGGTATTCGATATGGTATCAGAGTCCATGTTCAAATGTTGGGATCTTTGTGTTTATGTTTCTTGCATAGTCGATGTTACAAATGCGTGAGTGCGTGTGTGTATAGTTGTGACATAGTGATTGCTTATTTTTTATTGCAGTAACTGTAGGTTTTGAAGGGGCCTCGAAACCCTTTAACAAAGCATAGAAAAGATAAACAAAGTAGTACTTAAGGACAACTATCTATCATGAAAAATAACAGAAACCAAGAAGATCATAACCCTAGATTACAAAGTGAAGTACAAAGCCAAAAAAAGCAACACCCTAAATAGAAAACCTTCCTGCAATTTGGATACAAAAAATCTCCCGGTAGTAGTATAGGTTCATCATTTTAAGAAACTCCTTGGATTCCACCATTTGGTTTTGCATATTCAAGATTAAATCCCTCGGATTGGTGATATCTTTTTCTTGGGCAATAGTCTTCTTTCTAGTACTTCATCTGGTCCTAGAACCTGGGCCTCGCAGCTGGATATCTTGTTTCCCATCTTCATAATCATTAATTATGTCAATTTTATTCCCTTCTAGTAGGGTGTATAGGGATTTCAGATTATCAACTATGTCTTTCATGCCCGTGTTGGTAAGGGTGATCATCTTCCTCAACATTGTGTCATTATTGTTGATCTTCTCAGTAATCGGGTTTATCATGTTACCAATGGCATTAGTAATTTTGTCATCCAATATAGTAGTATTAACAATTACCTTTTCAAAAAAATCCTTTCCTTTGTGATACATCTTATCATCATTTTGCATTTTGTCAATGATCTCCTCTAGCATTGCATTCCTCGCTTCCAAATTTTTACACTTAGTGCACAGCTCCTAGATATCATCTTGGACCCATTTATCAATATTATAGCCATACATAGATTTGTTTCTAGCTTCTTGCAACATGGTGATATTAATGGTTCTTTTGACCTTGAATTCCTGGTCCCATAGATCTTCCTCCATACTTCTTTGATTCTACATGTTCTCTCCCAACTCATCAAAATTTTCCTTAGGGCTCTCATGATGAGTGGAATTAATCTCACAGTCAACATGCTCATTGTGGACTTCCTTTTCTAAATCAACATCTTTGTCACCTTGGGTTTCATCTTCCATAAACCCCAAATTTTCAGTGACAATATCCTCCTCAGCATTGTTTCCAGTGTTTTCATTATCAACTTCTCTTTCCTCAGGGTTATCAACTTCATTCTTAGACATATTATCCAAATTTTCCACCTTTTCTTCTTCGTTATCATTATTCTTTTCCTCAGGGTCTTCAATAGGGTCTTGTTGCACATTGTCAATGTAAACCACCTTAATATTATTGATTTGATCAGTGAAATCCTCAATAATAGCCTTATCTAGGTTGTTAATTGCCTCAGTAGTAGGGTTATTGTCTACATCCTTACCTTTATCAGGTTCAATAATGGTGGACTTATCCTTCTCAAAGAGGTCTTTGTTGCTCTGTTCCCCTTTAGCAGTCTCTTCATTCTTAGAGGAATCATCCTCTTGGTTATCCTCTGACTTCATACCTTCAACCTCATCAAAGATAGACAGTGTGGTATCAATTTTAATAGGGGCTTTGAGAATTTTTTGTTCAAGGCAGTGTTGGCCTTCTTCCTTGGGGAAATATCAGAGCTCTTCCTTTTTTTATTGTCAATCTATTTAGGAAGTGACTCAGGGATATGATCTCTAGCATACTCTACAATGAGCAAAATGAGCCACTCATGCAGAATAGGAGAATCCCTAACTCTATGGTCCATAATACTCTGGTTAAGTGAACTAAGTAGATAAAAAGGGAAAGAAACCCTAGTATTATGCCTGAAATGATTTACAAGCATGAAGTGATAATTATAAACTCTAGAATACCTATCATTAAGGGTAAAGTATTCCATAATTTCTCTAAGAACAAAACCCCAAATGAGTTTAATATTATCCAGGCTCACGCAGTCGAGATTACCTTTCACCAACAAAGCCCGCTCCTCATCTGACTTGGAAAAATATTTGTAAGCCTTGTTTCCCACCTTCTTGTCTTTGGAGAAGTAAATGCCCTTAAGAGGGAGCCCTGTGATCTCAGCCAGAAGATCTAAAGTAAGGGTAAAGGATTTACCCACTATATTTACTTTGCCTTTCTCCCACCCTGCAATAAAATCCCTAGTAATATATTTGTCATTACCATGCAACCATTTCAGATAGTGGTGCACTTTCCCCTTCTTTAATTTTCTCCACACTTATTTTTCATGAACCCACTTACATTCCATTGGTTCCTCCCTCTTAAGATCACCACCCATCTTAGCTTCCTCCTTCGTGGTGCTTAAATCACAAAAAATCACACTCTTTATTTCAGTATCTTGTGTCTCTAAGTCTCTCAGGCTGAAAACAATATGCTTTGAATGGTTATAATTACATGCAATAACTCTTTTTTTATGACCTAGAAAGCATGCGAGGTCAGAAAGTAATGAAGGGAATAAATAACCACTTGGCACTTTGCCTTTGATGTACTCCAATTCTGAGTTAATTCATACATTGTGATAATTAATATTGATAAATCCCTCCTTTTGATTGATTATGTCATGATTAATAATCATATTTATCTCATCATTAATCTTATTCGATATGTGCCACTTGCAACTGGCGTCACTTATAATCCCAAGGTTAGCCAAACCATCTGCCACCTGGTTAGTTTCACTGAAGTTGTGGGTTACATAAAAAGATTCAAATTTCAAAGCAATATTTTTTATTTTATCGATAATGTGCTCAATAGTCCATGATGATTTACTTATGCCTTTTATATTATTGACAATATTAAGAGAATCTCCTTCCAGCCAGAATTTTTTACATCCTAGCTCTTTTGCCAGCAACATAACATTGAGAGCAACCATTGCTTCAGCTCTGTGATTCAATTGCACTCTCAAGGGAATAATAGCACCAACACAAGTTCCCTTGTAGTCTCTTATGATTCCACCTCCACCTCCACCTACCATTCCTGGATTGCCTTTTGATGCCCCATCGAAATTAGCTTTGACCCAATCAGTCGGATGGGAAGTCCACATAGAAGTAGATCTAAGATGATTAGAATTGGAGTCAGGAGTACTAAAATGCCACTCTCTTATATTCTCTTGAGATATTTGGGGAGTATTCTTGGCAGTGTTGTTAATTGAAGAAATGAAATTTTCCTCTAGCCCTCTACAAATATGGTTGCCAACCACTTCTGGTTTGGAAAATTTCTCCCTAAAAACTCTGTTATTTCTTTCCTTCTAGATACGTGAGTAGAAATGTTTAGAAATAAGCTTCCAAAACTCTTTAGCCAAGTTATTTGAAAATGGGTAGTTCCATTGCTTGACAAATTCCTACCAAAGAAGAGGAAACAACAAACATAGATTCCATTTTCTAAGGATTAGATCTCACACCCTACGAGGATAGGAACAATGCAACATAATGTAATCACAAGTTTCAACTTCTTCCATACAAAGAAAGCATCTATTAATAAGAAAAAAAACCCTTTTAGTGAGATTATCAAGGGTGAGAGGTTTATTCTGAGCTAAGATCCCAAAAAAGAAGTTAATTTTGGGAGTAAGAAACTTGTACCAAACTTGTGAGCAAAGAGGTTTTTCCTCCCTCATAGTAAAAAGATTACAAGTAGAGGCAACAATATAGATACCATTAGGCTTAGGTGTCCAAATAATTTTATCTTGGAAGTTATCCTTAATAAACTAGGTTTGCAACTCATGTTGGAGGGAGATGAATCTTCTATCAATGTCTCCAAGATTCCTCCATTTGTTTCCTTGCCAGTAATCCTTAACTTTTTCCCTAGTAATGTCTTTACAAAGATCGATAGTTTGTTTCCAATCTTGGTTGCTTGATAGAGGCTCTTTTTGAATCCAGTTGTCTTCCCAGAAGTCAATTCTCCTTCCAGCCCCTAGCTTTCATCTCTTCCCCTTAATGATGAGGTCTTTAGTAGAACTTATACTATTCCAAATGTTAGAGCCATTCAGATTTTCACCATTCATAATATAAACCTCCAGAGTATTGTAATTAAAGAGATATTTATTTCTTATGATTCTATTCCATTCTTTTTGGTCCCCACAAATTACCCATAATTGTTTAGCCAAAAGGGCTTTGTTGACAATTTTAATAGATCCCAAGCCAAGCCCTCCATGATTTTTGGGTTTACAGACATTTTCCTAGGCCACCAGACTAAGTCTTTTCTTTTCTTCCACTCCCGACCATAGGAATCTTTTTTGGGTTCTTTCTATAACCATAGAAAATTTATGGAGAATCTTAAAAAGACTCAAGGCATAAACTAGGAGATTTTGAAGAGTCAATTCAGAAGTTAGAGTTTCCCTGAGTTACTCAAAAGCGCCCCTTTCCAACCAACAAGCTTGTTGTTGAATCTATCAATAATAGAATTCCAAAACCTGTCAGGAGGTTTAGTGCATAAAGGTAAGCCCAAGTAAGAGGAAGGGAGGCTTCCAATATTGCACCCTAAAATTTTGGAGATATTTCTCCATCTCTCAATAGGGGTATTGATAAAGAAAATGGAGCTTTTAGACCAGTTGATGAGTTGGACAGATGCATTAGTATAAGCAGTGAGGGCTTTCTTCAAATTTCTAGATTCTTTGATGGTAGCCTCCCCCATTATGAGAGTATCATCAATAAACTTCTCATGGGAGTAGGAAGATCTGGTAGAAGAAGGCTGGAGACCAAAAATACAACCCTCTCCCACTAATTTATTAATATACCTTCCTAAACATTTTGCAGGGATAGAAAACAAGATATGAGATATAGGATCTCCTTTTCTGAGGCTCTAAAGGGCCTAAAAACTTGGAAGAACCTCCATTGATGATAACAGAAGAAGAGACAGTAGTAACCAATTGAACAATGACTTTGATGACCCCATAATCGAAACCAAAAGAAAGGAGAACTTTCTGTAAAAACTGTTAGTCAACCCTGTCATACGCTTTGGACAAGTCTAGCTTCATCATGAATCCTTGTTTTTTAGCTGCTTCCAAAGAATGAATTTTTTCATGGGCAACAATAATGGAATCTAGAATCTGTCCTCTAGGGACAAAGCCATTTTGCTAGGGAGAAATGATTGAGGGCAAAATGGATAGCAGTCTGGTAATCAGGACTTTAGATATGATTTTTTATAGGGAGTTACAAAGACTAATAGGTCTAAAGGCATCAACCGTGTTGGCTCCATGATTTTTGGGGATTAAAATAAAAAAAAGTAGCATTGAGTTCCCTAAGGAGAATTTTAGTTCCAAAAAAATCTTTAACCGATGCCTGCACATCTTTTCCCAAATTTTTCCAGAATTGTTGGAAGAAGAACATGGGAACCCATCAGGGCCAGAAGATTTCTCCCCTTCAAAAGAAAAAAATATCACTCTTAATCTCCTTATCTGAAGGAATCACTTGAAGAAATTTGTTAGTTCTAGCGTCTACCAGCTGAGGGGTGTGTACTCTAAATAGTGCACTTCTCTAAGTCATTATATCCAAGGGAATCCATGAGAGGGAAACCTTGAGAAAGCGACCTAGAGCTCCCTAGGTATGGAGTGAAAGGGTATTTTAAGTTTGCTCTCAGCTAGAGCTATTAAGCCTATAACCTTGCTAGTAAACCATGCAATGGGAGATTCAATGAAGAAAAGCGCAAGAATGCCAATATCCACAAGAAATCTAAATGAGAATGCAATGCAATACTATGCTAGAATGAAGATGCAAGCTAAGCTATAAAAATAAAAAATAGAAGTATTACAAATCATTGCTAATTAAACCATGTGAGCTAATCTATAGCATAAAGGAAACTAGATTAAGAATGCAATGATAATGAAACTAAACTATGATGCAAGAATAAAAATGAAATGATGATGCAATGTTTCAATATGAGAGATCTAAGAATACCATAGCTCCAAAATGCCAAGATTGAGAAGCTCCAAGACTCCAAGATGCTAAGATGCCAAGACTCCAAGAGGATGAATCATGCAAAAGATGGATTATTTGCAAGAGATGGAAAAGATGAGTGATTAAGAATGAGGAGAGAGCCTCCTTTTAAAAGATTTTAAAAATGAACGAACGGTCAAGATTAAGAGGCAAAAAAGAATTATCAAAGGTGGAAATTAAATCTTGGTTGATCCATGTGCTCAAGATTCTCAAGAGGCAAAATAATGGACATGGTTAAGAGGCAAAAAAGATATGTGGAAGAGATTAAGAGGCAAAAAGATATTCCACTCACCTTGAAAAGTGTGCATTCATGTGAAGACAAAAAGTCTTTTTATTTTTATTTTTATTTTATTATTTATTTATTCTTTTTAGAAAAGTGGTTTCCATTAAAAAGATTTTTTTATTTAATTAAAAGAGATTTTTAATTAAAAAGGAGCATGTTCTCTTAATTAAATAAGATTTTTATTTTTTTATTTTTTTCTCTTTTTATAAAATAAGAATAGTGTTTTATTTGTGCAACTTAGGATAAGAGAAAAAGTGGGGGCTTTTTATTTATTAAAAGGGGAAGAAATATTCCTTTTAATAAATAAAGACTTAGGATAAAATGGTTAGCCCATAGAAAATAATCAAATAAATGATAGAACCAGGATTTGATCTAGAATAAGCAATTTATGATTTTAGCAAAAAGGGGCTAATGACCATTTTTAGGTGATTACATTTTCCCCTCTTTGACTAATGTGTGATCGATTTGGGAACACATTACGTCAAAGAATAGATCAGCCAAGAAGGCAACAGATAGCCAAGAAGGCAAGCAAATAGCAATCTGACTCCAAAGAATGAAGTGCAGAAAAATAGCAAATCCTTCATGGTCAGCCTGGTAGCAACAGTACTGAACATTTAGGAAAGAGATAGCCAATAAGATATGATGTGTCTGCCCCCTCAGGATCGAAAGCGAAATCAGGTAGAGGGAATGCAAAAGCAAGAGCGACATGATCAAATCACTAGAAATCATAATCAAAGAGAGAGAATAGAATAACCATTAAGCAGTGAAGGTATGCCCCACACATGGGACCTGGGGCATGAACATATCGGTCCCTCAACTCGGAAACACCACGGAGGGGGATTTGAACTTGGGATTTGAAAGTGAATGAAAGACTAGAAGTTTGAAAGAGATGGAGATGAAGAGGTGAAGAATGCCCCAGCGAAGATCGAAGGATCAGGCCTCAAAAGGTCAGCCAACTGCGCGGAAGAAGGAGAAAGGTGATTCGGGTGATCAAGGATTTCAGTTTGGATCCTGAAATGAAAGGAAAATGATGTGATATGAAAGACCAGAAGTGAAAGACATGATCGGGAAGAAGCGAAAGGCGAGTGTTGTTGATTAAAAAGTCCATGAAAGATAAAGGAGAGCTCTCTCCATATGCAAGATGCAAGACTAACTAACATGAACTTAAGAATGCAAGCTATATGAAAAGTGGTCTACTTGCAAGGTTACGAAGCCAATAGACATCTAATTATCATCATCGAGCGTTATTGGTAGCGTCACAAGATCATACAATGAACACTAGCATAACTATGTGGATATGAATATGATCTATATCAGATAGAAATGTGGGAATCCCACCTAGGCACCAAAGACATGTAAGTCAAGATGACTAGTGTAGTGAGATTACCTAAGTTTGATATGGCAAGATTATGGTAGCATCAAGACACATGAAAAGTCAGGATAGCTATAAGCATGCAATTGCAAAATAGTCAAGGATAATACCTTGTAGGTCCATAGTGTCAAGTAAGACCAACATAAATGCTCATGATAGTTAGGACCAACAAAATATACCCACAAGTAGAAAAAGAAATAAAACATGTTCTCATTCCCTCAGTCTTCGAGCTATGCATCATCGAAAATGATCATAGGGGGAGAACACTCAGCAAAGAAATCATCATAGATAGCACGCAAAGAAATAAAGTCAAACAAATCTCAGCAAGTCAAGTGCGTGTGTGTAGGTCATAGAGTCAAACTTTGAGTATCGCATCTGCAAATGAGAAATATCATATCATACTAGACTGTAGGGTAGGACATCTGATAAGTGTTGAGAAACACTCGATGCAAGGGTAGTGTTGAAAAACATAGTTTGAACCAAGTTGCCCAAGAAACCCTGATGCACAAAGAGACCCAAGATAAGCTCAAAACAACAGATGCCCCCTAGACTAAGACAAGAGTCAATTCCAGGCTAGGAGAGGCAAAGCGAAAAGTGGAGCGAATGAGCACCATGCAAGATTGATAGACATAGGTGCAAGGGTCTCAAGCAATGCCTGTTTCCAGGTTTTCACCACTTGATAGATTTATTACAATTTTTTTTCAGGACTTTTTATAATAATTTTTTTTTTTGTATTTTTGCTACCAAGGCGCTTGTTTCCAGGTTTTCACCAAGGCACTTTTTCTATTTTTTTTTTGAATTTTTGATTTTTTTTTTTTTTTTTGGCGAGACATTAAAGCACCTATTTCTAGGTTTTCACTAGGATGCTCTTTTTTTTTCAGTACTTTTTATGCTTTTTAGGATTTTTCAGCATCATATATGAATTTTTTTGAAGTTTTTCAGGATCAATAAAAATATGTACAAAGAATGCCCCAGACAGAAACGGGCATCAAGAATTTGCTTCCTCTGATGTAGAGAACTGATAGGCCCTAGGCCTAGATGCTGTAGCTATGACAATAGGAGGTCTCAACCAGTTTGACCAATAATAACCAGCCCTAAGCAATGTCTGAGCTAGCGGAGGATCATTAGAATGTGATCCACATATGCCATTGTGGATTTCAGCTAGCACTTTTTCTGACTCCTCTATTTCTAGACACTTAAGGAGAGTTCCATCTAGACCCTTCCTATACAAGTCACCAGAGACAAAGGAAAAGTGTAAGGGATGGTGGGAAGAAAGGCGTGGTGGATTTGCTAGAGGAATATGAGGTGGAAGATATGAAAAGATGGTAGGATTGTAAGATTTGTGAGTGGGATAGCGTAATTCATCCACTAGGAACTTGAAGTGAGATTTATGCCTTTTCATTCGTAAGATGGATGTTGAAGTAACCAAGGCATTAGAAACTTTGTTCTCAGCTTTAGGAATGGGCTGAAGTATACCAGATATGAGATCATGCTTGAAGTAGTGCACCATTTTTTTGTAGAGAATTAGCTTGTCATCTTTTATTTGAGAATCATTATTTTTTAGCAGATTTTTATTTTTACTTTTCTTAGGTGCGAATACTGCCACAATGTGGTTTTCACCATCCAACCATTGCTCTTTTCTTTTGACTTGATGACTGTGATACTTGATTGTTGATTCAATCTTTTTTGTTGCTAGTTCGCTGGTGGAAGAAGTAATAGGTGTTGATGCGAGATGAAATGAAGTGACTGGTTCAATAGCATTTATGTGAGGGGTGTCATCTCTGGTAACAAGAGAGGTTGAGTCTATAAGGTAGGCTCCAGAGTAGCTAGATCTAGATTTGTCATAGAAGGACCAATGTAGTCGACTAAGGTAATACGGGGAAGAAACTCATTAGACCCGACATGAGACTCATCAACTGCGTCGAGTGGGTTACGAGAGGTATGAACTACATCAACATCCATATCTGTCATGGAAGAATCTTTTGGAAAAGGCTTAAGATGCTGAGAAGTAGAGATACTCATGTCATTAGGTGAGAGATCACCTCTTTGTAGCAGCCGTGCAATGTTGCGACATTTTCTATCATAGTGTGTGTGTGAAAATTGTACCTAATCCGTAGACACAACACTTCAATAAAACATTAGAGGTTAGCAAAAATCAAAATTGTGCAAAATTGAAATCTAATTTAACCAAGCGATTTATTGCCTTCTAGTAGGTGCGAGATTAATGTTCTCAGATTGTAATCGAGATCAGTGACCTAGACGACACCTAAATGAAGGATTTGAATGTAAAACTGATATGAATCTATGCTAATAATGAAAACTGATATGAAATCTATCTAACAATGATATGAAATATGAATCTAAATGAATGCAAAACAGGATTGATCTCACAAAGGTGTCGATTCGCAAGAGCTTTGATTTTCCCAATTTCAATTCTCCAGCGAGATTGTGCAAATTTGTGGATGAATTATGAAGAACTGAGCCTTGGTTTTATAGAAATCCAGGGCTTTGGAGGTGCATGAGAAAAAGCCATAAATCACTCAAATAACTTAGGTTGAATTTTGAGTTAATTTTAAATAACAGATAATTAAGTCACAAAATCATACAAAAGCACAGTTCAACTCGAATTAGAAGTTTAGATCAACTTTAAAACTCAAAAAGATGTTGAGTTCCAAAAAGTCAATAACTTGCATTGATTTTCTGATTTGGAGTTTAACTGCTCTTTGATTGTGCACATGGATAATTATGATTTAATAAATAAATAAAGTGATTTATTCTCAATTTAACTGATTTTTGAAATAAAATAATTAATTTATGGGTTAATTAACTATTTTATCAAACTTTTATTAAAAACTATATTATTAAATAATGACAACCTGCTTTAATCAATTAAATAAGAATTTAATCAATTATTCATAGGACATTGGATTTATTGTCAAAATTAAATAATACAATTAATAATAGATATAATTAAATTTAATTACATAATTAAGTGGCAAGATATTAAATCTAATTAATTAAATATGAAAATATTCAATTAATCAAACTTAGGATAAATGTGATTTATTGCCAAATAATTATTAAATTAAAGGTAATTAAGATAATTAGGAATATTGCTAGGAATATTCCCCGATGCAAAATTTAAGATAATCAATTATGATTCGATGATGTTTAGATGTGCCTTAGATTAGGACTTCGATGTCGATTTCGTTCGAATTGTTGATATAGAAGATTAATGAACTTATAGCTCATTTTTGGGGTATTACATTTTGCCCCTCTTTGAATTGCTGTGTGAAGCGCAGTGGTTCAAAGAAAGTCTGTGTTTGATAGAGATATGAAATTGATTCGAAATTGATAATTGATATGAGACAGAAGCTAATTGATATTGATTTGATATGAATATAATAGATCCTGAATGACCAAAGATAATGTTCACTATAACAACAAATGAACCTATGATTGCGAAAGAGTGTCAAAATGCCTGATTCCAAACCTTAGGATTGCCAAGAAGTCAGTGATCGGTTCTAGACTCGATTGTCTTAGTAGAACTAGCAGGTATCACATCCGAATCTTTCAGTTGCTGAAGAACCAAGGAAAGAACACTATGATCCGATGGTTGCAAAAACTGATATAGTTTACAAGATTAGGAGAATACTAGATTGATATGGATCGATGAATCTGATATGCCCCAAGTGATGATAGATTTGCCCTGAGCGATGAGGTCTTTTTTGATGAATCAGTAACTAGACATGAGTGTTTGTCTTGATCACTGATGAAAGATATGATTTCAAATTTGATTACAGAATTTGAATGATGTGCAATACCATGCCCCCTTCGGGATTAAAATTGAAATCTGATAAGAGAAGTCAACGTTAAATGGTTTAGAAGCATGTAAATTGATTGGAAAAGTGGTTAAACACATTCGAGAATGCATTCTGCATCATTTGGAGGTCCAAAAGACCAAGTTTGACTAGGTTAAACCATGAGTTGACCATAGTTGACCAAGTTGAAATTTTGATAGTTTGATGTAAGATAATCAGTTAAGTTGAATACTGGATTCTGGTGATGATCGAAGGTCGAATATGCAAGCAGTAGACCATCCTGGGCCCAAAATTTTAAATCATGATTTTGACATAATAAACGATCTCATATTTGAATTTTGATCCCGAAAATAGATTCAGAATGTCGAAATTAGCCAGCGGTGCAATTTTCATGAAAAACAGAGCACTTTTGAAAATTAGGTCAAATGCTATATAAAGGCCTGAAGGGTCATTTTCAATTCATTTCAACCATTTGACTTTGGAAATTGTGCGGAGCCCTCTGAGAGAGAAAATGGTAGAACATCAAGATCTAAAGGTTCCTGTGAGTTCGCATTGATTTGAGCGCAGCCGGAGATACCAGAGACCCCGATAGTATGGACATCCGGTAGGTGGACCTCTGTGCCCCTCTGAAAATGCAAATTTTTCATGTTTCATAGCATTTTTTAATATTTTCATACGCGTTTTGCTTTTTTAATTTTTGCATGTTTGAAAACTCGTACGAGTCTCAACCCAGACTCGTATGACACTTCATTTGAATTTCCTTTGTCGTTTCAAGTCCACCCAAGTGTCGTATGAGAGGGACCCTTGTGTCGTACGACATTTCATCGGGTCCCTCGAAACTCATATGATCCCAGGGCGTAGTGTCGTATGACCATGGAGTGTCATTTGGTATACTGTGGAGTGTCGTACGACAGTTGATGCCAGTCTGGACTGTCGTATGAAAAATAGAGTGTTGAAAACTAACTTTTAGGGCCAAATTTTGACTTTTCTGATGCCTGAAGCTGATATCTGACTGGTTGACTTACCTCCTGAAGTACCTGACTGTCCAATATCTGTACTATTAGCCTGTTATTGAACCCAATTTCTGATAGAATTCCCTATTTTCATATGATATAGGTGACATATCCAGATGTACACGTCCGAAATTCATACTCGGCTACCCAGAGATTATGTGTCGCACTTCCAGACCCAATGAGGGTTCATCTTGTTGCCTGTGGATTCAAGTATTTGATTCATTTACCCGACATTAGGGTAAATCATGGCCTTTTGACTGCCTTGATTGAGAGATTCCATTCAAAGACACAGACATTTCATTTACCTACTGGAGAGATGACCGTGACTCCAGAGGACGTCTATAGGATACTGCGCATTCCATTTCATAGCAGTCGGCGTCCTGAGTATGTGAGTTCTAGTCAGAGTGGTCTTCATGCCTTTAGGCGTCTGTTTGGAGATGATACATAGTTGACGGGGTCCATTTCTTGGGAGACCCTTGTGCAAAGATATGGTCAGATGCACCGTTTAGAGTGCATTATTGCAGGTATGATCAGGGAGCTTATCATGCCAGGCCGTCAGCAGAATGACTTTTTGATGGGATGGGCTCTGATGGTAGCACTGCTTATGGCTATGCCTACTGAGCTTGCTTGGGGTCAATTCCTCTTGGCACATATGTTTTCGAAGATGCATGAGATCATTTATCAAGATTGCAAGAGCTTTTCTTCAGGAGCTCTTGTATTACAGATATGGGCCTGGGAGCATATCCTAGTATTGAGACCAGTTTTTCAAACACAGCGGCAGCCACAGGAGCCAGTGATATATGCATATGTTGGTTATGTCACACAGGTTCAGATGGGTCATACTAAGTACTTCTGGCAATGTCTAGATGACATGACTTTCATTCATTGGAGGCCATATTTGCAGATAGAGGTCTGGCCCACTGCGAGGGAGCAGTATAGTTTTCTTTTTCAGAGTCAAGTACTTATTGGCTATTCTCCCACTGTTCTGGAGAGATTTTTGATTAGCAGAGTGTGGCATCAGTATGGACGCAGACAGGATATCCCATGAGAGTACACTGCATATGCTCACATTATGCGTGAGATCGGGCTCAGATGGACACCGAGGCTCTCCTATTCCTTATGTGCAGAGGAGTACAATGCCATTATAGGCAGAGATTGGGACTACTGGCCATAGGTTGTCGATGTAGGAGTGACCGATGGATACATTGCGTGGCTTGCAGATCATCCCATCCATAGATTCTCAGATCCTACAGAGTTGATACCCTCCATAGAGGAGGCAATGGATGTTACAGGTGCTCCTATGGTACAGGGCTTGAGACCATAGGCAGTGCATCCTACACCACCTAGATAGAGAGTGACAGCTCCATTGCAGAGATCATTTGGGCATATGAGGCCTCCTCGTCCTTCTACTTCTCCCATAGGCACATCCACAGGGTCACATAGATGATCCAGGGGTGAGAGGGGTACTTTGGGCAGTATTGGTGTGATAGATGAGGTGTTGGTAGGTGAGCAGTTTTCAGGTGGTGATGCAGATCCCACATAGGTACACAACACTTTTGATTTGGGTGCGGAGGTTAGATGTCGTAAGGTGCATAGATCAAAGACCACTGGACAACAGCTAGAGCAGCCAGCATAGGATACAGAGATGCCAGCAGCTGCAGCAGAGCCTACTTCTCCTCTCACTTCATCAGAGATGATTAGATAGCTCAGAGCTCAGGTCCGAGATGTGAAGGTACAGAGTGCCAGATGAGAGGAGAGGTTTTAGGAGGCAGATAGGTAGCACACTGAGCTTTGTGCAGAGCTTCACTCAGAGGTTCGAAGACTATAGATAGAGGTGACCCATCAGACCTCATGGGCCTCCTACTATGTGTTTGCATACTATGCTATTGTTCCTACTGAGTAGAGAGTACCTACATACTTGAAGTACATGGCAGCCTCAAAGGGAGCTAGGGCACCGAGGGTAGAGATCATACCAGATGCACCACCACCTCCTCCACCAGATACCGAGGAGCATGCTGAGAGTTGATTCCTGTGGTCATGTTTTGATATATTCTATTCTTTGTTATCACTAATACACCATTCTGATTCTAATAGCTTTCCGGAGCTCATTCTTTTGTACATTGTGCTAATAGTGCACCCCTGACACATTTTGAGATTTTTGATATATATGCGATTGATATTTTGATGGTGACTTCATGTGTACTTGTCATGATGTGGATTTATGATGATATCATGTTATGCTTATGTTATGATTAGTGTAGAATGTATGTATCGATCGATGCAATGCAATGATTTCTTTCATATGTATGGATGTTATGCAAATGTAATTGATTATGAAAAGATGTATGTATGGTTTATGCTTATGCAATGAATGTAATGGTAACAAATGATAATGATATAAGATGTAAATGCAGCGATACACATGATATGTTTTTGTAGGTTGATGAAGACAAGTACTCAGTCTTCATGTCAAAAGGATGTTTAACCCTGGAGGGTTACTGCTTGTGGTTTGATGAAGAGACCTTCGAGTGAGACTTAACTCTCGTTAGATGTGAAGAATTGATATGAAGAATTATTTAAGCTTTGAAGTGTTTCCAAACAGTTGTGAGATCATGCAACACACAAAATGCAAAGAGATATGCAAAATGAAATGCAACCTAAGACCTAGGACCTAGTCACTGATCATATGTTGATTTGTTATCATCATTGAACTTTTAGGTAACCGGATAAATCAATACAATGCCCACTAGCTATGAAACCATAGACATATGAATATCAATTTGTATGCGCAAGAATCAATACAACACCCACTAGTTAGGAAACCATGGATATATGAATATTGATTTTGTTTTCGGAATGTTGGAGTAGATATAAGCACCAAGGCACAAATGCCAAGATGACCTAAATATCATGTCCATTTTGATATAGCAATTTGTATAAGCATCAAAACATGAATGTTGTGATGACCTGAATATGCCTTGCATGACAAACACATTAAACAACCAAGGGATCATTCTAAATCTAGTGTGAATTACCCATAGTGACCCTTTATCGTTCACATCCTTAGGTAAGATCGTGTTTCACAGTAGGAGAAAGAACTCACTCAAAAGATAATAGTTAGATCAAACTTCCTTGAATTTTCTGGGTATCAATGGTCGAGGTACGCATGGCCATCCAATTCAAGATAGAGGCTCTTACAGTCGGACACCATTTCAATCCAAAATTTCCAAAGACGTTAGATTTTCACATACATGCAGAAAATAAAGAAAAGATTATGCCCCCAGTCATCACTGTCTAAATCCTATAAAGGACATCATCGAAGAGCTCGAAGGGACACAATATGCAAAAATATCAATGCGAATTAGTAAGCATACAAGGAGATAAAAGCATGAAAAGCACAGATTGTTTTCAATTTATGTTTGATGTTGATTGCGTTGTAGATGCAAAATCCTTTCTGGAGACAAGACAAACTTGACTGACTCAAATGAAGCTTCAAAGGACTCTGATTGGATATGACACATCTAAAGTATACTGGAGACCATAGGATATGACATTGATTGCCCCCAAGTTTGAACATTGATAGGATACAGACACTTGAGATGATTGGTGGACAAACTGACTTATTGAAAATTGGAAATGCAAAACAAACCGGGAGATATGTACAAACTAAAGCAAGAATGAAAGCTAGGAAAGACCAAGATTGCGCTGATAGATGGAGCATTTTGAAACAAGTGGCACCCGTTTGTCGGGTTTTCACCATCTTGGTAGAGATTCTATTTTTGCTACCAAGGCGCCTGTTTCCAGGTTTTCACCAAGGCACTTTTTTTCTTTTTTTCTCATTTTTTTTTGTATTTTTCAATTTTTTTTTTAAATTTTTGATATTTTTCAATTTTTTTGTGAATCATCAAGGCACCTATTGCTAGGTTTTCACCAAGATGTTCATTTTTTTAGGACTTTTTCTGATTTTTATAATTTTTTCAGGACATTTTACCATAGAATGAATGCCTTAGGCGTAGAATTTCTTCATATGGAGAACGTTGATTGGTTCTCAGAGCTATTCTCCTTCAGTCATTAAGAGTTGATAGGCACCAGAGCCAAAAGTAGTAGTGATGACAAAGGGACCTAGCCAGTTGGGTTCAAACTTCCCCTTGCGTTCTCGATGGGATTGATTTTTAAGATTTTCTCTCAAGACTAGATCGCCAACCTGAAATTCTCTGTGTCTAACTTTCTTGTTGTAGCCTCTAGACATTCTCTTCTGATATACTCTGAGATGATCATACACTGCTTGTCTGCGCTCATCTAGTAGTTCCAATTCTTGTAACCTAGGCACTCTGTAGTCATCATCAGTTACTAGACCATGCATTCTAATTTTGAGTGATGGGATTTCAACCTCAATAGGCAGTACCACTTCAGACCCATAAACTAAAGCGAAAGGTGTAGCCCCAGTAGGTGTTTTGATACTTGTTCTGTAGGCCCATAGAGCTGGATTAATCATGAGATGCCAGTCTCTACCAGTTTTGTTTACTATTCTATGCAAGATCTTTAATAAATTTTTTTTAGAAGCCTCTGCTTGGCCATTCCCTTGTGGATAGTAGATAGAAGACCAATGTTGGGTGATCTTGAATTTGGCACATAGATCATCTAGGTCTTTATTCCTGAATTGCCCATTATTATCTATGATTATGGAATGAGGTATCCCATATCTGCATATGATATAGTTCAATATGAACATAGATATTTGTTTCCCTGTTGCTTGTGTCAAAGGGACCGCCTCTACCCATTTTTAAAAATAATCTATGGCTGTGATTATATGGGTATGTCCGTTAGAAGAATGAGGATGAATCATCCCGATAAGATCAAATTCCCATTGATGGAAAGGCCATTGTGTTGTAAAGGGGATTAGATCCCTCCCTGGAGCATGAATTAGGTTGCTATGTACTTGACACTTTTGACAATTCTTAGCAAATTTGATAGCCTCTTTCTCCATTTCAGGCCAATAGTACCCAGCCCTAATAAGTTTTTGTGCTAGTGTTAAACCATTCAAGTGTGACCCACAAATACCATCATGGACTTCCTCTAATGCACATTGAGACTCTTCCCATTCTAAACATCTAAGTAGCATACCATCTAGACCTCATTTGTATAGATCATTACCAATGATGACATATCGGGAGGCATTACGGATAAGGTATCTCTTTTCATGGCGTTTGAAGGTATCGGGGATGATTTGGTCTTGGAGATAGGAAAATAGGTTTTTATATCAGGATGAATCATGACCTACAATAGTGTAGATCATGCAAGTTTCAGGGGAGTCATATGCAGGATAAGATAGTGCTTCCACCAGTAACTCGTAGCGTAGCTCATATTCAGGCTGCTGTAATAAAGTAGATAGTGTTGCCATTACATCGGTAGCCTTGTTCTCCATTCTAGGAATTTGCTCAAATGTGATAGATATGAAATATTTCTTAAGATCATCTACCATTCTCTTGTAAGGAATGAGCTTTTCATCTTTAGTTTGGTACACATCATTGACTTGATGAATAATAAGTTGAGAGTCTCCATGAATGTGTAGCTCTGTTATTCTCCATTCAATTGCTATTTTCATACCATTCAAGAGGGCTTCATATTTCGCAATATTGTTTATGAAGGGGAACTTTAGTCTGAATGCTTTTGGGATGGAGTATCCTTGAGGAGTTATGAAAAATATGCCTGCTCCAAATCCATTATGTGTATAGGAGCCATCAAAGAACAATTGCCATTCTCTAGAAGATAGGTGCATAATAGAGGAGTCTGGGAATTCCATTTGCATTGGTGTGTCATCAAACATGGGTGCATCTGCTAGTTGATCAATAATAACTTGACCTTTTATAGCTTTTCTTTCAACATATTCAATGTCAAATTTGCTTAGAAGCATGACCCATTTAGCCAGTCTACCTGTGAGGGCAGCCTTGCTTAGTAGGTATTTTAGTGGATCAATTTTTGCTACTAGATGCGTGGTATGAGCTAACATATAGTGTCTCAGTTTCTGTGATGCAAAGATCATAGCGAGAAAAGCTTTCTCAATCATAGAATAGTTCTTTTCATATGCCACCAATGTTTTGCTTATATAATAAATGGCTCTTTCCTTTTTCTCTTCATCATGTTGCGCTAGCAATGCCCCCAGTGATGTGGCTGTTGTGGAGACATATAAGATCAATGGCTTCCCATGAATAGGAGGCATCAAGATAGGTGGATTTGATAGATACTTCTTGATATGGTTAAAGTTGTTCTCACATTCTTCATTCCATGCAAAGGTCACACCTTTATGTAATGTTTTTGTAAAAGGCTGTGATATGTCCGCTAGCTATGATATGAATCTTTTGATAGATTGAACTCTTCCTTACAACATCCTCATTTGACTGATATTTGTGGGAGGTTGCATCTCTATTATAGCCTTGACTTTAGCTAGATCAACTTCAATTCCTTTCTTTGAAACTATGTATCCTAAGAGTTTTCCAGAAGTGACACCAAAAGCACACTTCTTAGGATTTAGTCGGAGACTAAACTTTTCCATTATGTCTAGGATCATGCTCAAGTCCTTTAGATGTTCAGTTCTGATCATAGATTTTGCTAAAGTATCATCAACATAATCTTCCATAGTTTGATGCATCATGTCGTGGAAAATAGATGTCATTGCTCTTTGATATGTAGCACCAGCATTTTTAAGCCCAAATGGCATGACATTCCAATAGAAGGTGCCCCATGCACATGTGAAAGTAGTTTTCTCTTGGTCCTCTGGAGAAATTTTTATTTGGTTATATCTAGAGAAACCATCCATTAAGGAATACATCTTGAAACCCGCAGTCATGTCCACTATCATATCAATGTTAGGTAGTGGAAAATCATCCTTAGGGCATGCTCTATTCACATCTCTAAAGTCTGTGCACACTCTGATTGACCCATCTGGTTTAGAAATAGGTACAATATTAGAGATCCACTCTGCATAGTCAATAAATTAGATGAATCTGACGTTTAGGAGCTTCTCTAATTCAGCTTTTACTAAGAGTGCAACGTGAGGATGCATCTTTCTCAATTTTTGCTTGACAAGTTTGACATTTGGAGCAATAGATAAATGATGCATTATAAGATTAGGATCCAATCCTGGCATATCTAAATATTTCCATGCAAAGTTGATCTTCTTCTCTGTTAGGAATGTTGTAAATTTTTGCTTCTTTTCTTCTGATAATGATTGTGCTACATGTACCAATTGTGGTTCCTCTGTTGTACCCAAATTGATGGATTGAGTAGGTTCAATTAGAACTGGAGATCTGTCCTGTAAATGACTCATAAAGACATCAAATATCTCATCCTTAGGTGCCTCAGAGAGGTTTTCACCTTTGGATACATCTTTTATTTTTACTTTTGTAGGTTCTGAGACTGCCACAAAGTGGTTTTCACCCTCAGAACTCTTTTTCTTTTTCTTTTTACTCTTGTTTTTTTGACTAAGATATTTGATGTCTGACTCGGTCATCTTGACACTTAGTTCATTGATGGAAGTACTCATGGGCTCAATTGCATTGAGGTAGCAAGCGAGGGCATAGTCATTTGGGAAGGTATAAATACCATGGCTCAGATTCATGGAGGTTTGATCAATAAGTTCTGGATATTTGATAGTCAGAGTAGGGAAAGATTGGGAGATAGTGTTTACGGATATGGATCTATCATCATTGGTCCTAACCTGATGCTTGAGTTCAAAGGTGATACTACAACTTAAGACATCCAATTCATGAATAGGCTCAATGTCATCGTGGGAGTCCAATTCAGACATAGGTGGATCAGACTCGATAGGTTCATCGTTTCACTCTAGACTTACGTTGGTTTGAGGTGCATATTGGTGAATAACATCAACATGTTTCTCTGTGATAAGCTCATCTAGTTCTGGGATGACTCCCCATTCATAGTCATTAGATTCATCTTCTGATGTAGGATCTCTAGGAAATCTTAGAACATGAGTAAAGTCAGGGTGAATACCCCAAGAATGGTTACCCTCAGATTCTGATTTGTATTCATACTCATGAGAATCTGTCTCAAAATCACTACCACTTCCTTCTTCTTGATTGTTTTCAAGATTAGCTAGTTCTTATGTTGCAACTATCTCTTGATTGATAGTAGGTTCTTGTGTTTCTACTACATTAATTCTTTTGATAGGATCATCTTTATCATCAAGAAGGTCTTTGATCTCTTTCGGCAATTTTTCATAGGGGATGAGTTCTAAACTATCTGAATCACTATCAGATGGTTCTGTTTCTTCTTTCTTAAGAAGAGGTTCCCCTGGTGTGATCTGCTCTATGACATGAGAGAAATTACCTTTGAGGTGATAGGGTTTCTTCTTAAATCCTAAGCCAACTTTGTTTTTATTTTCCCTACCAGTATGTGGGAGAGGTACCTCAAGACCTTTTCCTCTGATTCCTAGAGGTCCTTTACCTGAATATCCCATCTTAGCTATTAATTTATCTCCTAGACCATATGACTTGGAAGGGAGTTTGGAGACTGCAGAGTCACCAGTTTGAACAACTTGAGATTCAGGTTCATCTTTGTATAGCCATGATAGCACAGCCTCATCCTCTTCAAATTCTTGCTTGGATACTTGTTCTGCTACAAAATTCTTTTTTTATGCTTCAAGAGGTTCTTTAGAGTCTGGTTTGGATTGTTTCAAAGATTTCCCATAAGACTTAGGCAAGATAGGGAGAGATGTCAAAGATAAGACTGGCTCGATAGTATATTCTCCCATACCATTTTCTTTGATATTAACCTCTTTTACAAGATCTTCCATTTTAGATGTGGATGCTTCTTTAGTTGGATCAATAGAAGATTCTGCGTTATTAGGTACAAGCTTATCTGCACTTTCCTTCAAGGTGTTGTAAGTTGTATTCAGATCTATGGGGATAGTAACCTCTACTCCATAAGGAAACTTCAAACATTGATGGTATGTAGAAGGAATAGCTTGCATTTCATGTATCCATGGTCTCCCTAAAAGGACATTGTAGGCCAAAGGTAGATCAAGCACTTGACAGATGGTATCTTTGATAACTAGACCCACTCTGATAGGTAAGACAATGGTGCCTTTAGAACATCTTTCTTGTTCATCATAGGTCTTAATAGTTATTTTCTTTTTAGGATCAATAGCCAATTCTGAAAATCCCAATTGTGTGATCAAGCTGTAAGAACAAATGTTTAGGCCAGCACCCCCATCTATCAACACACGTTTGACTCTATGGTTCTGGATCAAGATTTCTATATGCAAAGGCTGATTATGTGGGTGACTCAAGGAATTGTCATCTTCCTCTGAAAAGGAGATATATTGCAGAGATGTAAGATGTCCAACCATAGTCTGGAACCTGTCTAAATCAAGGTCATCAAGAACATTGGAACCGAGCAAAGCTTTATCGAGAATGGCTCTATGAGCTGGAGATATTTGAAGCAACTCAAACATGGAGATTTTCACATTAGTGTGCTGGAGTTGTTGAACAATGCTATAAGACGTAGGCCTTGTATCCTTTGGATTGGAAGATTTGGAAGCAGCCTTCTATTTAGAAGTAGATGAAAGATTGAAGGGCACCTTAGGGACATTTGATGAATTTGGGATTTGTCCTTTCAGTTGCATTTGAGCTTGTGATCGAGTAACTGTGTTAGCTAAGGAATGATCTCTATCTCTTCGTACAATTGTGATGACATTGCAACTTTCAGAGAGACATGGTTCAACCATATTGATGACAACATTATTTCCAGGGTAGGCATAGTTGACTTTGGCACCCATATTAGGCTAAGAAGTTGAAACTTCTTGACCATGTTTCAGAAAGGGTTTTGTGAATGCTATATGATCATGATTGCTTTTTGCATTGTCAATTGTGATGTCTCCACTATCGATCAGATCTTGAATGGTATGCTTCAAGTGGTAGCAACTACTAGTTTTGTGACCTTTACTCCCATGGAAATCATAGAATTCATTTTGCTTCCACCATATCGGTTTAGGGTCCTGATCATTCGGTCAGATTGATGGTAAAGAGATGATGTTATCAGCCAGTAGAGTTTTCATAGCTGATTCTAAAGACTCTCCTAGAGGAGTAAATTTTTGATGTTTATCCCATTTTTTGTATTTTGGCTTCCTTTGAGATGGTTGAGAAGACTTTTTCTCTGAAGCTTTAATGGCTTGAGTGCCAAGAGTGAGATTGTAGGCTAGTGCCTTTGATGGGGCACGAATAGTGTCAACAATGCCATCTGTGATGATGCCTTTGTTCTTGTTCCAATTTTTGTTCTTGTCTTTAGAACTGGATCCAGATTCATACTTGTCTTTTTGAAGTGTGATTTCTCCTTTTTTCACAAGCACTTTTTTGATTTTGATAGCATTATCCACCATCTTATCAAAAGATGTATGATCTTGCATTTGTAAGGGATAATTGATTTCTAGAACAAGGTTATTGATAAAGATTTCCAGTTTCTCCATTTTGGGAATTAGTCTAGCATATAGAGAGAACTTCTTTCTCCATCTCTTGAGAAATGTTAGGAATGGTTCCCCTGGGTATTGCTTGAGATTACAGATATCAATCATGGTGACTAGATGTTGAATATTGTAGGAGTATTGCTGGTAGAACAATTTGATCAACTCCTCAAAAGTTTTGATAGTAGAAGGCAGTCTAGAGAACCAGTGGATGGCTGCTCCCCCTGGAGATCGAGGGAAGAGACGCATCAGATAGGTCGGTTCATGCATGAACTCCATTGATTGTGTACAGAATTCTCTGACATGATCTTGAGGATCAGAGTGTCCATCATACTTGTCATACTTTGGCATCTCCACCCTTTTTGGAAATGGTGGCATATACAAGTTTTTGTCAAAAGGAAAAGGGCATAGGGCTTCCATGGAGAACTCTTTGGGTTCCTTTTCCTTCTCAAGGCTATTAAATTTGACTTGTAAAGCATGTATCTATTTCATCATAGCTATGAGTGGAGTCTCTTCCTCATGTGTAATGATGTCTTCAACATTAAAGTTGGGAGGAAGTCTAGCTCCTTGATGAGCTAATTGTAAAAAGTATGCTTCTCTATCTTCTTTCAAGAAATGCTTCATCATTCGTTTGAAGTTATCATCATTTTGATATTGAGCAATTTCTTCAAGTGTGGGTTCCTGATCTGCATGATGTTGAGATTGAGCTCTTTGAGAGCCAAAATTTGTCCCTTCTTGAGACATGGTAGGATTTTGTGGACTCCTTGGATTAGATTGATGAGGGGTATGTTGAGTACCTCTGTGAGTTGATGGAGGAGGTATGTAACCAGATTTCAATCGATAGTTGCCAAGATCATTGTCCTCGTAAAGACTAGAATTGATGAGTTGCTTGAGAGTTGGAGTTTGGAGAGTGGTGATAGATTTCTTGTGAGAGGAATCTCTAGTCTCCACCATTCACCTCAAGTGAAACAAAAGAATAAGATCTAGATAACCGAAGAATGAATTGAATCAAGATGATCAGATGACGCAACCTTGTCAAGGTTTGATTGATTTGAAGATTTGATTAGACATGGATGAAGGATACTATGCCCTGGATGTATGGGTAGGTTCCCAAAAGATAGTGGACAAGATATCACAACACTTAGTCATTTTGATGATTGATAGTTATGACAAGGTTTTGACACAGGATGATAAGGACTCAAATCGATTAAACAAAAGGTTGAATCGAATTCAAAAGGCCACTTTAGGAAAATGATTGGACTCTTAATAGCTACGGCTTCATTCTTGACATAGTGATTCATTCGACAGATTTTGAAACTAGGTTGAAAAGCTAAATATCTGGCAATTTTGACAATTTTTTCGACAACTTTCAAAAATTTCCCAAATGACACTCTGTAGACTCGTACGATAGTGGGTATGCTATGAAACAACAGTTGCAAAACTCATACGATAGTTGCAAGCAAGTTTTTGACTCAGAATTTTCTGGCATCAAAACTCATACGACACTGGGTTGGTTATCATACGACAGTTGGGTAGCAATGAAATGATAGTTGAAAATCTCATACGACAGTTTCGTAGCAATGAAATGACAGTTGAAAATATCATACGACAGTTGCAAGATTTTGACTTTGAGAATTTGCTGGCATGGAAACTTGTACGACACTGAGTTTGCTATCATACGATAGATGGGCACGAATGAAATGACACTTGATAGAAACTCGTATGACTTTTTGACCTCATGAGATGACTTTTGACTCCAGAAAGGATTTTACTTCAGATTTTGCAAATTTTGAGTTTTCAGATTTGAATTGTTTGCAAATTTCAATGTCCAGATTTGAGGATTGTAACAGATTTGTTCATTTTCAGTAACTAGATAGATAAACAAGCACGCAAAATAGCAAGCACGCGATTTCAAGCATGTTTGAAAACAATGAACAAGGGAAAAAGAAACCTTGCACATGAATAATCAAGTGAATTATTCACTCTAATCCTCAGAAGCGCTAATTGTGTATGTTCCAAAAATGTTTTGCAATAATGCACATATACCCTATAAAATGAAAATTTGGCCTCGCTAGGGTTTTTTAGTAATGGTTTGACTCTGCAACTTTTATGATCCAAAGGGGTGAACTCCAATCCCGGTGCACCAGGGTTTTGACACAGTCCAATAACTTAATCTTCAGGAGCTGCTAGGGAGATCTGACAACCCAACAATGAACCATACCCGTGGAGATTTCTTCCACAAGGACATTTATATAGCGGCTGTCACTACCATGGCGAAAATGGCTATTACCGCTTGAGGTTCTATCAATGCAGTTTTCCTTGTGAAGGGATTGTCCGCTACGGTTAACCCTCTCTAAAGGTGACTCACAATAGTATACCACAAGGGGACTTGGCTTCAAATCCAAGGTTTTGACACCTTTTCACTTTTAACCCAAACAAAGCAAGCAGATTAATCCGACATGCTAAGACAAAGTTTGTCTCACCAAGGTCTATGATATCAACCCCACATGATCTATCAACCCCTCCAGAGAGAGAATGTATCAATCAATAAGGGAAGATGCACTAACCAATTTTGATTCACCAAAGCTCGTGATGTCAACCCCACGTGATCTATCAACCTCTCCTGGGAGAGAATGTATCGATCAATAAGAGAAGACGCACTAACCAAGTTGAATGTGAAACGCACTAAGTATCCTCCCTACCTACAAGGATTCTATCATCAAGAAGGATTTCACTGGGAATCCAATCTCTCAAGAATCATGAATAGTGTTCATAGGCCTAATTACTATGTGAGCATAGATGTATGTTTCCAAAAGCAAATCTACCAAAAGTATCCAAAAAGCAGAAAGAGGAACACTTAACGCTTAAAATGAATATGAGATGAGTCCACAAGGTGGAACACTTAACACCTCACACAAGCTGAAAATGAGTCCCCAACTTAGAAAACAAGTGAGTTCCTAAAAGGACAAAAGGGTTGCCAAGTGGAACACTTAACGCTTCTATCCTGATGACCCCTCCCCTTTATGGTGCTGAGATTGCAACCACGGGGCGGAATGAGGGGCCGACAAATTATCGAGTCCAATAACCCAAGATAGCAATCAAGATCAATCACAAGTATCTGAGACTACTTAATGAATCCTTAAGGGGTCACAACCTAGTATCAATTATGCAAGTGTGTAAAACAAAAGCATGAAAAGAATCACCCAAGCTAGACACACGAGAGATTTATTTTAAGTCCCAAATCAAAATATTATCAGCACAAGTGGAATACCTGAGATCCTCACAACGCGCTTAGTAGATGTTTACTTGATTTTGAGCAATTCTTGCACTTTTTCCAATCAAAACTAGTAGAAATCAATCAGAAATAGTAAATTTCAATTGTTAGGGTTAGCTGTCAGTCAAAATCCAAAAATCAAATCTGACAAACTGCTCGCAAAAATGAAATGACAATTGAAATCTGGTATTGAAACTCATACAATAGTGGGTTTTTTACCAGATGATAGTTGAAACCTGATGTCGAAACTCGTATGACACTGGGTCTATTACCAGACGACACTCCAGAAACTCGTACGACACTGGGTGTCTGATGAAATGATAATCCAGCCTCTAAATGACAGTGGGTGCCTGAGGAAATGACACTTGGTCAACTATCGTACGATAGTGGGTTCAAAATCATATGACTTTTGTCAGAAACTTGTATGAAGATTGTACTGACAAAAAATAAAAATTGTATTTTTGCACAGAAATTGAGGAGAAAAATGCAGAAATTGATAGAATTGAATTGGAAACCCATTTCAGGGCCCCACGATGGGTGCCAGAAATGTGTGTGTGAAAATTGTACCTGATCTGTAGACACAACACTTCAGTAAAACATTAGAGGTTAGCAAAAATCAAAATCGTGCAAAATTGAAATCTAATTTAACCAAGTGATTTACTGCCTTCTAGTAGGTGCGAGATTAATGTTCTCAGATTGTAATCAAGATCAGTGACCTAGATGACACCTAAATGAAGGATTTGAATGCAAAAATGATATGAATCTATGCTAATAATGAAAACTGATATGAAATCTATCTAACAATGATATGAAATATGAATCTAAATGAATGTAAAACAAGATTGATCTCACAAAGGTGTCGATTCGCAAGAGCTTTGATTTTCCCAATTCTAATTCTCCAGCGTGATTGTGCAAATTTGTGGATGAATTATGAAGAGATGAGCCTTGGTTTTATAGAAATCCAGGGCTTTGGAGGTGCATGAGAAAAAGCCATAAATCACTCAAATAACTTAGGTTGATTTTTGAGTTATTTTTAAATAACAGATAATTAAGTCACAAAATCATGCAAAAGCACAGTTCAACTCGAATTAGAAGTTTAGATCAACTTTAAAACTCAAAAAGATGTTGAGTTCCAAAAAATCAATAACTTGGATTGATTTTCTGATTTGGAGTTTAACTGCTCTTTGATTGTGCACATGGATAATTATGATTTAATAAATAAATAAAGTGATTTATTCTCAACTTAACTGATTTTTGAAATAAAATAATTAATTTATGGGTTAATTAACTATTTTATCAAACTTTTATTAAAAACTATATTATTAAATAATGACAAACTGCTTTAATCAATTAAATAAGAATTTAATCAATTATTCATAGGACATTGGATTTATTGTCAAAATTAAATAATACAATTAATAATAGATATAGTTAAATTTAATCACACAATTAAGTGGCAAGATATTAAATCTAATTAATTAAATATGAAAATATTCAATTAATCAAACTTAGGATAAATGTGATTTATTGCCAAATAATTATTAAATTAAAGGTAATTAAGATAATTAGAAATATTGCTAGGAATATTCCCCGCTGCAGAATTTAAGACAATCAATTATGATTCGATGATGTTTAGATGTGCCTTAGATTAGGACTTCGATGTCAATTTCGTTCGAATTGTTGATATAGAAGATTAATGAACTTATAGCCCATTTTTGGGGTATTACACATAGTACAATGATTCTTTAGGCACATAGGTTCTAGACATAGAGGCCTTAGCTATATCATCAGTAGATATACATTCTTCTCCCCAAAGAAGTGAAGTAGAAGGAAGATCATCTCCCATTTGAACCATAGTGTGCAGTGGTGACTCATGTGTATCTGTGTCTAAATTACTGAGCATGGGAGTATTTTTGGAATTATCAAGGAGGGAAAATCTACCCTCATCTTCTCTATAGATCCACTTTGAATAGCTTGTTCTTCTCTTTCTGCTTCTAAAGGAATGGATGAAGGAACAAAAGTATCAAAGATCATCATAGCAAAAGTGGAAGGCTTCATCTAATCAGAAGGTCTCCCATATGACCTAGGAGAAATAGGTATAGAAGCAAAGGAATCCAGCGTATATTCACCCATACCAAGGCTCATCATCTTAAGTGTTTTCTCAGCAGCAACTAGAGATGTACTAGGATCAACAGAAGGTTCATTGTGAGGAACAAATTTTTCAGTAGCAACAAGAGCATTAATAGTAATAGTATGGTCTCCAGGAATCACAACTTCAGTGCCATTGTATGAAAATTTGACGCACTAATGATAAGTGGAAGGAACAACCTACATGTCATGGATCCAAGGATGACCCAAAAGAATGTTA
Source organism: Chamaecyparis obtusa (assembly GCA_027943335.1). NCBI lineage: Eukaryota > Viridiplantae > Streptophyta > Pinopsida > Cupressales > Cupressaceae > Chamaecyparis > Chamaecyparis obtusa. The sequence continues at coordinate 380,705 of BSBK01006425.1, read as the reverse complement.
TATGCGAGTGGAATGTCCAATACTTGGAAGTTAATATCTTTTTTGATAGGGCCCACTCGGACAGGCAACATGACAAGACCTTTGGAAGATCTTTCCACTTCATCATAAGCTTTTATAGTAATCTTCTTCTTAGAATCCACAAAATTTTTTGACAAACCCAACTGTTGTATGACATTGAAAGAAACAATATTTAACCCTGCACCATTGTCTATTAGGACTCAGCAGACTCAGGTATTGTAGACTAGAACTTCAATGTGTAAAGCTAGATTATGCAGGTGAGCAATAGATATGTCATCTTCTGCAGAAAAGGAGAGAGATAACAGAGATGAAATGTGGTTGACCATAGCCTGAAATTGATCTGGATCAATGTCATTGGGAACATGTGTTGTATGTAGAGCCTCATCAAGAATCTCTCTATGTGAAGGGGATAACCGAAGTAACTCAAGGATAGATATCTGTGCTGGTGTCTTTTGCAAATGTTGGACAAGATCATAGCTAAGGGTGGTTGAAGGAGCCTCCTGTTTGGAAGGAAAAGCTTGCTTGGGATCTTGCGTAGTTTTAAGGACAATCTTGGCTTGCCCCCTAGTAACAACATTCAGTGTCTCACTTCGGGAAGATGAACTGCCATGTGTTTGCAAGACCAACTTTGGCTTACCATGATTGGCTTTATTATCCTCCTGAGACCTCATCATTAAAACACTCTCAATGGGCTCTACCATGTTGATCACAGGCGTATTAGAAGGATACATGTAATTAATCTTAGCATCATGATTCTTCTTATGTGCTTGAGAGGTTTCCCCCTTATCATGCTTAGGTAGAGGATCTTTGAAAGCTGTGTGATCAGAATTTTTAGTTAAGCCATCATTGGAGATTGTGCCATTCTCAATAAGATCCTAAATATCATCCTTAAGCTTAAAACAATTGTTTGTTGAATGTCCCTTGTTTCTATGATAATGACAATAAGAATCCTCTCACCACCAATCAGGCCTATTTATTGGATCCTAGTTACCAGGTTTATCAAGAAGCGTAAGATATCCATTATCAACCAAAGTCTTAAGGATCACATTATAAGGTTTTGCCAGCTTGGTATAGACTCGCTTTTGAAATGACTTCTTAGGCTTATCTGCATATTGAGGTTTAGGAGCACTATGAGCATTGGCAGCTTCTTGTTGTTTTTTTGCATAGATAGCATTGGAGAGATTGAAAGCAGACTCTTTAGCTTTAGGAGCATCAACAACCCCATCATTAACAACATACTTGTTTTTATTCCAAGTTTTGATCTTGTCTTTGCCATTGCCTTTAGCATCTTTATTAATAACAATATCCCCTTTTCTTATAGCTACATCCTCAATTTGATATGCACTTTCAACCATGTTGTTGAAAGAAGAGAACAATTGTTTCCTTAAATCGTAATATAGCTCAGGCACAAGAGTGTTGACGAAAATGTCAATCTTTTCTCTCTTAGGTAACTGATGAGGATACCTAGAATACAATGACCTCCAACATTGTAAGTAAGTTGCAAATGGCTCACCTTGATGTTGTCTTAGATTACCAAGATCTATCATGGTGACAGGTTGTTGGATGTTGTAAGAATAATGCTGGGTAAATCACCGAGCCAACTCATCAAAAGTCTTAAGAGGTGGAGTCAATTTTGCAAACCATTCCAAAGCTTGGCCTCTTAAACTTCGAGGGAATAATCATAGAAGAAATGTGTCTTCATGAAGAAAGTCCATGCTAAGAGTGTAAAAGTGACGCACATGGTCACGAGGATCACCATTTCCATCATACTTGTCATATTTGGGAACCTCAAAATCCCTAGGAAATGGGACCATGTATAGACTCCTATCAAAGGGAAGAGCACAAATTGACTCTACAAAAGTGACCTTTGGAGGCTCTCTTTCTATTGCCATTTGGGTAAGGCGTTGATTTGTTCGACGTAGTTCTTCTTGAAGGACTTCCAATTTAGTTGGTACTCTTTGTCAGATAATTTGTCTGACATCATAGCCAGGAGGAAGCTTGTATCCTCTAGAAGTCATATATTGAAAATATTGATCACCATTACACTCTAAAAGCTTATGCATCATTCATTGGGAGACCACATCTTGTTCAAATCTCATAAGATCCTCACTAGAAATCTCATCATCAGCCTCTACCTCATGTTGAGAGGGAGGAGGCCTAGGAGGTGAAGAAGGCATAGCAAAAGTTGGCCTTGGTGGAGATCTTGGTGGTGTGTTGTTGCCATTGTTGTAATTAAAAAGAGGTCGATGCTCAAAGTTACTAGTCTCGGGTTGCTCATAAGACATTCCTCTATAAGCCATGCACCTAGCAGCATCCATCCTTTGTTGATTGTGTTCTTTGTCTAAGCACGCTTGGTTATCCTTATGCTCAAAGTGTTCTTGCAAGCGTTGGAATTTTTCTTGTTTAGTCAAAGTGAGTGAGACACTGTCTGTGTTTTTGGGGGTCTTGAATGTGGAAAAGAGGAAACCTCCTTTGTACCATGGGGTAGCCTTAGAATCCTCAGATTGGTTAGAACTAGAACTATTGTTGCTAATGGGCACTTGTGAGCATCTAGTTGGAGAAGGTAACTTTGTATAATTGAATGGAGGATGACTCTCCTACTCAAATTGAGACCGAGTTGTAACCGGCATGAAAAGAGATGTTGGTTGACTAATAGAATGAGACAAAGTTTCTCAGATTTGAGATAAGAAAAGCTAATAAAGATCACTTGTCAAAGTAGAACAATAGAGAGATGGCTTGTCAAAAGTGCTCAAGCACTTACAACAATCAATTGACTAAAGCCGAGCAGTGAGCAAGAAGCTCAATAAGCAAGTAGCTAGAGAGGTAACCGTGATGCGACAAGTGATCAAGAGTAGCATTCATTAAGCTCAAATCCAATAGTTTTAACTCATTTGTTTCAGTCTAGAACAAGTCTAAGCATGCAGATAACAGTCCAGCTTCAGGTAAGAACAGAAAAAGACACTCTACGATAGGTTAAAATGCAAGTTTAGCAACTCTGGATTGCAATAGCAGTAAGATAGCAAAAAGGTTCTGGGTGACACTTTCCAGGTAGACAAGGTGATAGTTTATAGCGAGGTGACACTAAGCCCTAAGCCAAGCAATAGTTTCTAGTAAGCAGGGCAACACTTTTGCAGGGTCGTACAACTCTATGACCAATGAACATAAAAATCTCAGTTTTGAAGCGTTTTGACCAAGTTTGCATATCAACAGATTTTTATCATGGATCAAGCACATAAGACAACAATCAAGGAGTTCAAGCAAGCAATTGTCTTCAAACAATGAGCAAGGGGCAAAGCAACCTTGCACATGAACAAGAATAGTGACTTAGTATTTCTACTCCTTAAAGATTCTACTTGTGTATGTTCTTGAAAATGTTTTAGTAGGCACTTAGAACACAACAACATCCTATCAAGCTATCTATAGGGATATGCATAGCTTTGCTAAAGGGAGTCCTCAATATACACAAGGTACATGAGGCCCAAATCCGTAGATGAGAAGAATCCAAAATCACACAGCCGGGGGGAGACGGTAACCCAAATCTCCTCCTTCACTTCTCAAAGGTATAAAGTTCTTTGAAGCTTAGCCAAGAGTGATATCAAACTCAATTCCCAAGAGAGGTGTCTTTCGATTCACCTCCTGCTATTTATACTCCACCGAAACATAGGAGTTAAGGTCATCCCTTGAGGTGGTGTGTCCCCAAGCAGGCCTTCTAGAAATAAAAAGTAAGTAATTCGCTATCAAAAATATTTAAAGCACTAAAGGTGGAACACTTAACTCTTCAAGTAAATGTGAAGTGAGTCCAAAAGTAGAACATTTAACTCTTCAAGTGAATGTGAAGTGAGTCCACAAGGTGGAACATTTAACTCCTCACACAAACTCAAAGTGAGTCCAAAAGTGGAACATTTAACTCCTCACATAAACTCAAAGTGAGTCCACACCTTAGAAAACTAATGAGATCAAGAAAACATAAAAGGGAGAACTTTGTGGAATACTTAACGCTCTTTTCAAGTATACCCCTCCCCTATGTATGAATGTTGACCTTGCATCCAAAGGGCGGTAATGAGGGGCGATTAGAAATAAGTGAGTCCAACACCCAATTTACTAACAAGATCAATCAAAAGTACTCCAAAGTTGTTTATCAATACTACTCACAAATGAAAAAGGGTTGAAAAATGGAATATTTAACTTTCAAAGCAAACATAGAGTGAGTCCACAAAGTGGTGCATTTAACTCCTTATGTAAACAAGGAATGAATCCATGCCCTTAATCACTCAATGAGATATTTGATATTGGAACCAAGAATTACTTAAGGTTTAAACACAAGCATTCACTTACACAAACTTTTAAAAACAAATCTATGTTCTTTCATTTCCCATTAAGAGCATCAATTGGAATGTGTTCTATGAAAGCATGTAAACACTCAAGCCAAACACATGAGAGGTTCAATTTTAATCCCAAAATCCAAATGTTGTAGAGATAGAACAAAGTACCTCAAGCAATTTTAAACATTTTCCATGAAAGAAAGAGCACCTTCAAAACAACTTGTTAGACCAACAAGAGGTTAGGAAAACTAAGCCAAAATTAATCCAAAAAATTGACGGAAATGCAAAAATGAAAGGACAAAGTTAAGCTACTCTGCCTCACGGTGGGCGCCAAAAAATGTGTACTCTAAATAGTGCACTTCTCTAAGTCATTATATCCAAAGGAATCCATGAGAGGGAAACCTTGAGAAAGTGACCTAGAGCTCCCTAGGTATGGAGTGCAAGGGTATTTTAAGTTTGCTCTCAGCTAGAGCTATTAAGCCTATAACCTTGCTAGTAAACCATGCAATGGGAGATTCAATGAAGAAAAGGGAAAGAATGCCAATATCCACAAGAAATCTAAATGAGAATGCAATGCAATACTATGCTAGAATGAAGATGCAAGCTAAGCTATAAAAATAAAAAATAGAAGTATTACAAATCCTTGCTAATTAAACCATGTGAGCTAATCTATAGCATAAAGGAAACTAGATTAAGAATGCAATGATAATGAAACTAAACTATGATGCAAGAATAAAAATGAAATGATGATGCAATGTTTCAATATGAGAGATCTAAGAATACCATAGCTCCAAAATGCCAAGATTGAGAAGCTCCAAGACTCCAAGATGCTAAGATGCCAAGACTCCAAGAGGATGAATCATGCAAAAGATGGATTATTTGCAAGAGATGGAAAAGATGAGTGATTAAGAATGAGGAGAGAGCCTCCTTTTAAAAGATTTTAAAAATGAACGGACGGTCAAGATTAAGAGGCAAAAAAGAATTATCAAAGGTGGAAATTAAATCTTGGTTGATCCATGTGCTCAAGATTCTCAGAGGCAAAATAATGGACATGGTTAAGAGGCAAAAAAGATATGTGGAAGAGATTAAGAGGCAAAAAGATATTCCACTCACCTTGAAAAGTGTGCATTCATGTGAAGACAAAAAGCCTTTTTATTTTTATTTTTATTTTATTATTTATTTATTGTTTTTAGAAAAGTGGTTTCCATTAAAAAGATTTTTTTATTTAATTAAAAGAGATTTTTAATTAAAAGGGAGCATGTTCTCTTAATTAAATAAAATTTTTATTTTTTTATTTTTTTCTCTTTTTATAAAATAAGAATAGTGTTTTATTTGTGCAACTTAGGATAAGAGGAAAAGTGGGGGCTTTTTATTTATTAAAAGGGGAGGAAATATTCCTTTTAATAAATAAAGACTTAGGATAAAATGGTTAGCCCATAGAAAATAATCAAATAAATGATAGAACCAGGATTTGATCTAGAATAAGCAATTTATGATTTTAGCAAAAAGGGGCTAATGACCATTTTTAGGTGATTACAAGGGGTAGTAGAGAGAGTTTCTTCCTGATCAGACATGACCAAATTGTCCTCTTTGGTTAGGAGAGAAGAGAAGTAGAAGAGCATCTCTTTCCTAATATCTTCCTCTTTCCTACTAGTGTTACCATTAGTTAACAAGCTAGAGATCATGTTGATTGCTTTGTGTTTCATAGTAGTCATATAAAAGAATATAGTATTTTTGTCCCTTGCTTTGAGCCCCAGAGCTTTAGATTGTTGTTTCCAGAAGGATTCCTCCTTAGAGATAATGTTATGAAATTTAGCCAACAGAGAGTTTTCCATTTTTTTAAGTTCCTCAGAGAGACCTTCATTCTAAATTTTCTATTGAATTTTCTTTATTTCAGTTTGCATTCTACCTTTAGAAAGGAAGATGTCCCCAACCACCACCTAGTTCCAAATTTTGATTTTCCTTTTAATAGTGTCAGTTTTTAAGTGGTTTTGTACATGGATCCCCCATCCAGAATAAAGTTCCACTAGTTAGCTATCCTATCTTTCAAATTTGGGTGGTCCATCCACATTTTTCAAACCAAAAAAAAATGTTCTTTTTCCTAGTGATGATATTAGCATTTAGAGAAATAGGAAAATGGTCAGAATTGATTCTCAATAAAGAAGATAAGGAGGAGTACCTAGATATCTAGTAATGAGATAATAGGGATCTATCCAATTTGACCTAGATAAGATCATTGCATGTTCTTCTATTGGACCATGTATAGGCTATTCCTTCCATCTCTACATCCAAAAAAGCTTCATCATTGATGTAGTCCATCACATCTATTCTTCTATCCATCTAGGAAGGGATACCGCCCCTTTTCTCATCATCTTTAAGGGGGGTATTGAAATATCCCATAACCATCCAACTTTCTTCTTGAAAATTATTACGGGTCTCTTTCAGACTTCGCCAAAATTTCAATCTTCCATTTCTAGTGTTGGGAGCCTAAATACTCATCAAGTTCCAAGTAAAATTATCTTTTATATGGTTGGCTCTGACTAAAACAATATTCTTCTCACTCATCAAAAAAGGAGTAGTTAATGGTCTATTTATTCCATAAAATGACCATACCACCTGAAGCACCATCAAAATCACCTCCTATACTACCTCCATTCTTAAAAGGATGAATTTTTTCCACTTTTTCTCTGAGAATTTTAGTTTCTTGGATAAGCAAAATGTCTAGCTTACTATCTCTAACCAAATTTCTCAATACATCTTGTTTATGAGGGTTGCTCAATTCTCTAATATTCCAAGAAATAATCTTCATTTAAAAGGTTGGAGAGCATATCTTAGGGATGGTAAGCTATCAACCATCGGCTATATTCTATTTAGCTTCTTGCTCATGAATATTTTTGAAATATTTTCTTCCTCTTCTTTCAGCTTTGGGTGTTTCCACATCTTCTTTTTGTTGCCTTCTTGTCTGAACCCCACCTTGGGTATGGCTATCTTGTTTCTTTGCTGACTCATAAGTATTTCTTTGACTCGGTCCTCCTATTTTGTGGAGTTTTTAGTTATTTTTTTGTCATTAACCTTATTCTAGGGTTCTTCTTGATTTTCCCCTTAGGTAGTAAAGTTTTCTAGTCTTTCTTCTCTCCAAAGATCTGCTAGAGGTGATAATATTTCTTCATCACTTGCTTCAAAGTTACAACTGTTCAATATGAGTTCACCTAGGTTTAGGCCTAGGGGAGTAAAAGAGTTCTCCATCCTGAGGACCGAGGAAACAACAATATTTTCCATTGTCCCAAAACTATCCTTTCCTGGGCTCTTTAAAATTGTTACATTTTGTTCCTAGGTTAATTCTTGTAGGAGGCTTGAAGAACCGCAATGGTTCTATTTCAATAGCCTTTCCCATTCAGTAGGGATCTTAGTTACATTCATAGTCTCTATTGGATCATTGTTACCCTTTTCCTCATTGTTATCTGTAAGAGTAATAATTTCCTTCCTACTCTCTACTAGTTTCTCATTACTTTCCTTTCCTTCCTTATTCCCTTCTTGATGAGTTATTTTAGAATTCTTTGGGTGTGTTTCTGTCGAGCTAGTTTTTTCCTTCCATTCTTTTCTAGGCTCGTGCTTTTTTCCTTGGTTTCCTTTCTCTTTCTATTGTTTCATCAGACATTGTTTTGCCTAGTGACTAGATTTTTTACATGTGAAGCAAGAAAAGGGGACAAATTCATATTCCACTAACTAGATATATTTTTCCAACTTGGAAATTATTGAAATGACTTCAAGAAAATCCATCTTTTGGTGGATATTGACACAGATTCTTTCCTAAAAAACTTTGGACTTAGCTATTGTAATTGGTTCTATGTAAAGAAGTTCTCCAAAAGCACTCGCGAGACCCATAAAGACATCCTCATGCCAATATTCCAAGGGGAGGCCAAGGATAAAAACCCACACATGGACCATTTCAAACATATATGCATTTAGGTCTAGGTTAGTCTCCCATTTTTGAAGAGCCAACGATGATTTTCCAAACATCTAGGGTCCTCCACATAGAATTCTTGATAGATCTTCCATGCTAGAAAAAATGAAAGAGAAAAAACCTTTCGACATAGCTGTAATATCTACTTGCTCCTTAAGCTTCCATTTTATAGTAGAAAAGACTCTAACCATATCAATATTAGGCCTTGACCCAATAAATTTTCCTACTAGTGTTAGCACCATTTTGGATACAGTGTGGTCTATAAGGGGATCAGGGAATGAAATGCCAAATACTCCCTTACCCAGCTCAAAAATATTTTTAATACAAGGAAAGGAAGACTTTCCCATTGGTTTAATCCAAATAAAGATGACTAGCTCCCTTTAGTCAGGTATCTAGTAGAAACATTACCAGCACTCTCGACATAGGAAAACTTACTAGCAACTTCCATGGTTTCTAGTCCACCTCCTCAGGAATGAGCATCATCTGGGTCCTTGTCCTAATTTGATTCTTTGGTGGAGCCCTCACGTGACATTCCCCCTCCTTCTATTATTCCCCTGCCATAGTATTCATAGAATTCCTTCCAGTTTCATGATTCCCGCCTGAACTAGAATTCAAATTCACACTCGTTGACCCTCCTCCTCCTCCCTCTCTCCCTCTCTCCATGCTAAGATTGCTAGTCATAGATAGTGATTGCTTGTTTCTTGGGTGCCTATGTATGGAATCCATAGGAGTTCTTGAGGAAATTTATAACTGACAACTGATTGAATATCTTGATGGAAACAATGGACAAGTGAAAGACAATGATTGATGGTCACATAGCTACTAAAGTATATGTAAGTCAATTAAATCAGTCAATATATTGTCATTGATGTCAACTAGTTTTGACTATACTTATCATGATGGTTACAAACATCTAAAGAAGTAAAATGGTAAAGGAATGAAATATCTACATGAAGATGAGATGAATATGAAATAAATGGCTATGATATACATTGCGTAACTTATTGATGAGTCTATGGCATCATGTTGATGACTTGATTAATTACATGATTTTTTCATGTATTAAAGATCAGAACTAAACCAGTTTTTGTGGTTGATAAATGAAGATTTTTGTATACACAAAGTTAGTGTAGTGTACACCAAGTACAGTATTAATCAAGTAGGTACTCACCGACACATTCTGGTATTGACTGAATGAAAGAAATAAATAAAGTTTATTACAACTGACTGAAATGATGAGCTACATAGATTACTTATGATTTCGAGGTAGAAGATAATATTTGTTACGATGATCCAACAACTGAAAAAATTCAAGATTGATCAAATGAGGGAGAATGAAACATGTTAATGACACAAATATCGAGGAAGGATAAAGTAGAAAAAGTGAACGATGGAGATTAAGAGGTAAAATCTATGGATGAAATGAAAATGCTTTATTATATCTATATAAGGAGACATGGGATTCATTATTGAGTATGGGGATTTTTTGATACTATAGGAGAATTCGCTTGAAAGGATTATTTTCATGCACCACTGATCAAACTGGTTGAAAATAGAACTGAGTTGAACTACAGACATTACCAAGCATTAGAGAAGCATACACTGAGTGGAATAAAGTTGGAGGATTTGAAGGATTGAATTGATTATTGATCAGAGGTATTTTTGAGCTTATCATATATCTAAAAATCTGCAAATCATAGTGCATCGTCTGAAAATGGAAGCACTTCCATGATAAGAGCATTTAGCCCTCTGAGTGAGTGGTCTAGGGTCATGTTAAGTGCCTTGATCAGGTCTTTACTTGAATATGTCTTTCTCCCCCCGTTTTGCTTCTCTCTCCTCCTGATTTCACTATCTTTTTGCATTTCCTAGCACTCTGGATTGAGGTCCTGAGGTTTTTGAACTCAAGATCAAAGATGACCTTGAGGGTCAATGATGACCTCAACCTTGACCTAGGTTAGGGATGACCTTAACCCTGACCTAGGTCAGGGTCTACCTCATCCTTGACCCAGGGTTACAATTTTAGGTTCCCATAATTTTTGGATGTCGGGTTTCAGAAAGATTTATTTTCCCACTTCTGGGTCGGCCATTTTGGGTTTCAGAATGGTAAATCCTTAAATTGAATTTAATATGGGTCTATTTCTAGGGGTTAAGGTTAATTTGAATTTAATTCCCCAATGTCAGCCTTCTCTAGAGGATTGTGCCCTAGATCACTATAAAAGGAAGCCTTCCTCTCTCATTTTCTCCATCTCATCACTTGACAATCTCTCAAGCACTTAAGCAAGATCAAGCAAGCATTTCATCAAGAACTTTAAAGGAAGCATTCAAGTCATCTTCTCCATTCAATTTCTCCATTGAAGATCAAGGATTCAAGCATTCAAGCCTTGAAGGGATTTGGCTCAAG